>JAJEJO010060844.1:0-19133 GCA_020662805.1 Glaucomys volans | reverse complement strand
CCCTTCCTAACCCTCCTCCCCTTCCTCCTCCCCCTCCTCCTTCCCTTCCTAGCCCTCCTCCCCTTCCTCCTCCCCCTCCTCTCCCTCCTCCTTGCCTTCCTAACCCTTCTACTCCTCTCACTCCTCCTCCTACCCCCAGTACTCCTCCCCCACCTTCCTTCTCTGTCTCCTTGTTCTTTTTAGAGATCAATACATTATTTCTGAGATACGTATGGCTATGCAATAGACCTAGAACAGCCAAAAGAGTTTTGAAGATCAAAGTTGGGATACTCACACCACCTAGTTTCAAGGTGGGTCACAAAGCTGAGGTCATCGAGGTCACGGCAAGGTGGCCTAAGGACAGCACATAGCGGGGCAGAGCGGAGGATCAGGAGTAGACCCAGTCAGCCTAAACAGAGGCACCAGTTGAATAGGGAAGAACAGTTTGTGCATCAATGGTGCTTAGATCCAGTGGCCCTGGGAGCCGAGACCCATCCAGACCTTCACACATACCAGGCCAAATGTAAAATGGCTCCTAGACCCAAATGCAAAGCCAGGGACATCTGGAAGTGATTTCATCATTCTGTGTATGCACATCTACAATTTTTATGTGTAATAACAAACCAGAATCCTCTAATCACGTAAAGTTGTTTTTAAATTCATTTGTTGGCATAACTGGAAATAAGGAAAAGCAGCGGTGTGCACCCTGGTGTAGACACCCAGCCCGCCGGCCCGAGGCGCGGGGCGCTGCAGTAAGGGTGCTCTCCTGCTGCTTAAAGTGTCCTTTGCGGGGTGTGTAAGCTTTGTCCCTGGGGACAGGGACCCTGATGGACCCTAAATTCCATCAGGTAGCAGGGCTTCAAAGCACTGTGGAGTAAGTGCAGCGATGCTTCAGAGAGCAGCATCCCAGGCCTTGGTGCTCCTCAGGAAAAGCTCTGAGGGACGCGTGGAAGACAGTCGCAGGGGCTGCTGAGCTTCCCCTGGTTCCTGCCCAGGAACCATGCTCTGCCTCACTTTCACCCCAAACCTGCAGAAGCAGAGGCATCTGGGTGTGCAGGCCGGGACAGCGCTGGCCGCACAGCCACCGCGTCCTGACCTCACAGCGGCAGAGCCAGGATCCACAGCACACACCCACTGGAGGCCGAGCCTGGCTCTGCAAGCTGCCCCGCCCTGCTCAGCCAGGCCAGTCTTCAGTGGGAGGGACACAGCCTGCAGGGGCTCTGGGGCTCTAAGGTCACCACATATTTATGGACACCTCAGACCTTTGGCCGTGAGGGCGTGGGCATGGGCAGACGTCATCTGTGGTGGGTGCTCACTGCAGGGACCCTTCTGTGCCCAGGGGACTGTGGCCCAGCCCTCCTTCTGGTTTGTTCTTAATCAGCTCTGTAAACCAACTGCTGATAATGGTTCCCAGCAGGCAGGGCGACCCCACCCAGGCACGCCTCGAAACCTGAGCCCTCGCACTCAGCATGCAATCCCGACATTGCCCTACAGCCCGGGAGGCAGGAAGTCTTGTCACTTCTCTTGACTTTGAAGGAAAGTAAATAGCGATTCTTGATTCCTTGTGGCAATTCCTGATTCCTTTTCAGCCAAACTGAGTGATTGCAGGTAGCTGCTCTTCTTGGGGAAGCAGTTAATCCCTCTCTTTTTGGCAGAAACATTGTGGACAGGCCCAAATTATTTACATAAAATTACGCAGGCGGAAAGTGTTGGCCCAGGGTGAGTCAAGCCGAAGAACTTGTCCCAACCCACTCTGCAGCAGGCCAGCCTCGAACAGGCCCCTGCAAAGGGCCTCACTCCCAAGGAGGGGTTAACCCTCTACACAAGGACAAATGGGCTCCTGACCACTCAGAGTCCCGGGGATGACTAAAGCAAGTCAGGAAAACCAAGATGATCGTCTCTGGGTTGACGATGCACTTGGAAGGTGCCCAAGAAAGCCACTTTCCTGAAGGCGAAGTGAGAACACTAGCACTTTCCCCTGATGACCGAGTTTTAAAGACAGACCATCTCTTGCTCCGGTAATCAGCACGGCTGGCGTTGCCGATCGATTCTCAAGGATTCTCAGCTCAGCTGTGACCTCTGTTTTGCAACTTTGTATTTAATAAATAATCTTTGTAAAGATTCCTCTGCATTGTCCATTGTTCAGATCTGCAGAAGATTCAAAACCTCCTCACATTACATTAAGTGGAAAAAAACTCGACCAACGTCTAAGCTAACAAACTTTTCAACACCTCTGGGTGGGTATCGTCTCTTGTTCCTCTGACCTCGAGTCTGTTCGCTGTTACCCGATCGTCCCTGGCTCATGCCAGACTCAAGCTCTAGAAGATGCCTAAGCAGGTAAGTCTGGCAATGAACAGCCCGCTCGATCCGAGTGTTTTTCGTGAGAAGATGCTATTCAGTTACATTGCGATGATGGGTATAGTCTGTTCAAAAGTAAACCTCACCAGATACATTGCACATTTCTCTATATCAAAGTTAATTTTCCATTGACCTGTTTTTTAAACCAAGTGATCTTGCTCCGGGAGTCCTGGTCAGCGACGGACAGCCAGTCACATTACTTCCCTGTCTTTCAGGAGAATGTGGAGAGGGTGGTGCAGGACCATCCTGGCGAGGGTGGTCAACAGCCACCCCTGGGGGACATGAGGGAGTGCAGGAGCTCAGGCTGAGTTTGGACTGGGCTTTGACACAGAGGGTTGTTTTCTGTGTTTGTGGAGAGCAACACAATGGGGTGTCCGAAAAAGCAGGTAGTGGAGTTGATGCCTAGGGGCTCTGAAGGAGAAGGATGTGGAAACTGCCTGGAAAGGAGGGAGGAGAAGACGTTTCAGGGGGTGGCTGAGCATGCCCCAGCAGCTCCCAACCTCCACACCAGAAGTCAGGGAAGTCACCATGAGCTAAAGTGGACTCATGGGTGGTGAGACCAGACAAGGTGGGAGGCGCCATGGGCTACAGTCTAGCACGGAGGGGCAGATGCACCTGCCCAGGTAACTAACCAGGGGTCTGAGAGTCAGGCTTTGGGGAACACAGGTGAGCTCAGCAAGCAGGTCCATCAGCTTGCAAGATGTCCATCCCATCCACATTCAGGGGGACCACACCCAAAACACCAATTTAGAGCCAAGAGATAGGTCAACAGTGACCAGGGCTGGTCTCCTCTTTGGAATCAGGATCTTGCTAGGTTGCCCAGGCTGACCTTGAACTTGCAGTTCTCCTACCTAAGTCTCCAGAGTCAGTGGGATGACAGGAGTGGCTATGGCGCATGGAAGATGAAGTCACCATGGATAGGGCCAGCTTTTCTGAGTTAGAAAAGAAAAGACGTGTGGGTCAGGATGATCTCTGACACACTCTCGCCTGCTAACAGTTTCTGCCCTGTCCTCCTGTAGCTGACTGCTGTCTCAGCTTGGTCTCAGGACTCACAAAGGCTGATGTTCTCAAAACTCCTTTGTTTGTTAATTTCCAGACACTTAAGCAAGTGTGCATTATTGAGACAGGTTCACACCAAAAAGTGCGAATGTCTTAGAATAATTGCAATTAAGATGGACATGCCGCCTCTCTGACTCACCCAGCTGCTGCAATTTGCCATTTATTCAAATCTAAGAATAATTCAAGTTTAAAAAGAAAAAAAATCAAGTGTTTTATTTTCTTATCTTTGTGCTTATGGTTTTTCTGGCTTCTCAACTACATAGAAAAAGACAGTTGGTGATATTAGGAGTATTCCATTATACAATGCATTTCTTTCTTTGGTAGAAAAGTTTTGATTATCCCTTTCGATTATAAAATTGAAGCATGTTAATATAAAATAGGACCTTCTATTAATGCAAAGTTTCTTAAATATTCTTCCGTGCAATTTTTGTAACCATAGATTTATTTTATTTCATTTTTGATTCATTGATCTCGGAGATAGAACCCAGGGGTGCTTTACCACTGAGCTACACCCCAGTCCTTTGTATTTCATTTTTTATTTTTATTTTGAGACAAGGTCTCACTGAGTTGCTGAGGCTGACTTGAACTTGCAATCCTCCTGCTTCCACCTCCTGAGTTGCTGGGATTGCCGGTATGCACCATGTCCGGCTTATTTTATTTTAAATTTATTTGTAACTGAAATATAAAAATTGTACAAACTAATGGGGTGCCACATCTTTTTTTGTCATACATCTTTAATTTGTTCCTGGGTATTTTAATCTGTGTTTCGCTGGTCATGTGCTGTCTTCTGCCACATATTCAAACTGGCTCTGGTTTATATATAGAAGTGCTAACTGAACTCACATCGAGCATTTGAAAGCTCTCACTTCTGACTCTCTCTTCAGGATCCTGTGGATTTTTCAGGCAGACCATCATACTAGCCAGTGATAAAGACCACAGTGCCATTTAAAGGTGAATCAGGATTTGCCTGAGAATGAAATGCATGGTGGACGTTTTTTTCCAAACCACAAATTTAATTAAAGTGTTTATTTTTTTAAATATGAGTCACGTTGCTTTGCGACACATGACGTCGTGGTTTTTGAAGTGAGTTGCTTTGCGACACATGACGTCATGGTTTTGAAGTGAGGTGCTTTGCGACACATGACGTCATGGTTTTGAAGTGAGGTACTGTGCGTGATAGGCCGTTCCAGGAAATTCTTTAAAAACAAGAAGCTGCTAAGCGGTGGCATGCAGCTGTCACCCCAGCAACTCCTCAGGCTGAGGCTGGGACCTCTGAGGACAGACTCAGCAATCTCGCAAGACTGTCTCAAAATTTAAAAAAACTTTCAAAGTTCAGTGGTCGAATGCCCCTGGGTTTCCTCTCCAGTTCAGGGGGTACCGGCCCTGCTGAGACAGTGGTCCTCCTGCCTCCAGCACCTGGCCTGCAGCTTGTCTTCCACTTCCTCCTTCACCCCCTTCTAGTCCTGCAGCCACAGCTGGCTTTGGTCAGCAGGAGCCAAGTGCCCAGCACTTAGCAGAAGAGACACCGATGGCACAGTTACTGGCCGGCTGCTGGACACTCACCTTCCATCCTTGGAGTGGGTCGAGGGTCAGTTAGTGGGACAGTCTGTTGACTGGAAGCAGCATTGGAACTCAAAACCTTTCCGAGGTAAAGTCCAGGCTGAACTGGAGCTGAGTCCCTAACTTCAGGGGAAATGAAACCGCACTCTGACCCTGCGACTGGACTCTTGCCCCTCACTTTGGGGATTCCCTCTGAGGTCCAGGGTGGAGGTTCTGCACTTGCTACAGAGGCAAAGGTTCTCCTCTTCCCCTTCCTCCCCTCCTGGACCTGTGGGTGAGGTCCAGGGCTCCCAGACCTCTCTCCATTTGAACACCAAAGGCCAGCAGCACCTTGGTAAGGACAACACAAAGTAGCCTCGCCAGGAGGTTTCCACCAGAGGCAGACCCCGGATTGGCTTGGGCAGAGCCGTGGGGGAATGGCCGCCTTGGATGTGGGTGGAGCCTCCCCAGAGCTCCAAGGCTGGACCTGCAGGAGTGCTCAGTTGGCCCCACTTCTGAACACACGTGGGTTAGAGAAAGTCCATGGCTCTGCCCCAACTAAACCGTGATGTCTCCCCGACAGGACCTACGGGACCAGTTCTTCATCTGAACCACTGAGCACAGGAAATGGTTCCAGGGCCTGTGTCCAGTTCTCCAAAGAGGCCTCTGACCCTGCGTCCTCCTGGGACAGAGGAGAGCAGAGGTCCTTAGGGAATGCAGGTGCCCGGAGCCTGCTGATCCTGGGAAGAGAGAGGTGACACGGCCTCTGGTCACGCCTGCCCTTGTCCACTGTGTGCCTCCTTGTACTCAGCTGAGAGTCCGCAGGGTCCGTCATAACCACCACCCTTTCCTGACCTGTCTCCTGAACAGTCTTCTCTGGGGGGATGGAGTAAGGAGGAAGCCCCCTTTCACTGCCCAGGGATGTGGGGGACGCTGCCCACCTCTGGCTGCCCAGGTGGAGGGAGGAGCCTGTGTGTGCCATGCTTGGCATGCCAGCGCCCCCCTCTCCCTGCCGTTCCTCAGGCCCAGCCAGACTCAGGCACCCTGTCCTCTGCTCTGCTGGCTCCTCAGGGCTGAGCTTGTTCCCAACAGGTTGGGAGTCTGGGACCGAGACTGCCCAACCCTCTGAGTGATGATATGACCTCCAAACTTCCTTTGTGATCACAATCAGGGACAGAGGTGGGGCTGTGGGAGCAGTGGTTGTCAAATGAGGGGCCAGAAACAAAGGACGACATTAAGTATGACATAAAATATTCATAAGGCCAGAAATAAAACCTTAATAAGAAAAGAATTTGAGTCAAAGTAGAAAGTCTGCCATGGATGAGCCACAGGCGTGCCAACACAGGGAGCGTGGAGGGGGTCAGCCAGCTGGCCACAGAGAGCCCTTTACTGAAGGGACTGCACCGGTGTGGGCACTGTTGGCCCCAGGGGAGGCGGGGAGGTGACAGGCAAGAGCCCCAGGACAGCAGCGGGAAGGAGGGCCGCCTTCCTCAGGGGCCACCAGCAGGACAGACCCAAAGGGAGGACTGGGAAGATGTACCTGTCCACTTGCCTGGACCCTGCACACCCCACCCGCACCCCCCAAGGCTGGACCCAGCTGGAAGCCAGCAGGGAAAGGAGCCTGGGCTCAGTCTCTGGGGCCACAGCAGGGAACAGAGTGGGACAGGCAGAACAGAGGGAGGAGGGCAGGGTTCACCCCTCCCACACAGAGGTCCTTTTGGCTGGTGACAGTGAGCAGGGCTGGGAAGGCAGGGGCCTCACACCTGCAGGATGAGGCTGCTCCTTGGTCATCTGGGCTCTGCTCTGAAGTTGAGGGATGATGGTGAGGCCGTGCTTGGCTGAGGACAGCCTTCCCTCCCCCCAGGGTCACCGGGGTCAGAAGCTCCCTGGGGCAGGGGGCTTCTCCTGCAGCTTGCTGGCCTGTCTCCCAGCACAGACTCACTCCAGGTGAGACAGCAGAGGCTAGCTCTAAGAGTCGGCTCAGGACGTCCATTTCTCCATGGACCCCTCTGCCAGGATGGAAGCGGAGCCTGGCGGGGACAGGGAGCCCGACGGTGTGAGGGTTGGGGCTTGTGCCGGGGCCGCAGGACCTCACACAGGACCAGCTTCAGGCACCCCACCTCCAGCCTGGACACCGGCTCACGAGCATCCTGCCCAAGGACAGAGTCCTTCTCCAGGGACTGTCCTTCTGGCCAGTGGGGTCAAGCCATTGTCACTGTGATTTGAATTTGCACAGCTCTGCCCTGACCCTGGGGCTCATGGTCCACACTATGTCCTGGTCCTCTGGGTGACCAGATCACACCACCAGAAGTTGTAGCCCTGCTCTGCTGTGCCACCAGTGAGCCACATCTGCTGGAGGAGGCCAGCTGCCCCTGTGGCTGCCCCAGGCCAGGCAGCACAGCCTTTCCCTCCCTGTACCCAGGCTGACTGCCATCCAAGGCTGCAGCAGTCAGTGGGCCAGTGAGGCAGGGTACAGCCCTGGTGCAGAATGGGGGAGAGCCGAGGGCAGGACCAGAGGACTTGCAGCACCTAACTCAGCCGGCTGTGCAGACAAGCTCAGGG
The DNA here is from genome assembly GCA_020662805.1 of Glaucomys volans. Taxonomy (NCBI): domain Eukaryota; kingdom Metazoa; phylum Chordata; class Mammalia; order Rodentia; family Sciuridae; genus Glaucomys; species Glaucomys volans. The sequence continues at coordinate 11,636 of JAJEJO010060844.1, read as the reverse complement.
AGAGGTGGCTCTCACGGAGACCTGGAAAGTCCTTGGTGTGGTCAGCTTCAGGGCTGAGGAGTGTCCGGGGAGAAAGGGGAAGCAGAGGAGCTGCCTTGGATAGAAAGAGCCCCACCACCTCCTGCCTCCAGCTGTGGGAACTCTTGGGCCCCCAGAGCAAGGATGAGGAAGAGGAGGGTGAACCCTGGGACTCCTGAGCCACCATGGCCCGACACCCATGGCAACGTCCTAGCCCGCAGATGGTGTGATTGACTGGCTGCATGTACAGTCTCCCTTCTGAGTCTCCACTGTCAAAGGAGGCCTTGGACCAGAGCCCCTGAGCCCAGGGGCTGCAGAGAGGGCCCCCAAAGACCAGGACAGGAGCACGGTCCATGAGATCTGCAGAGAGGGCAAACCCATCTGACCCTGCAGATGCTCAGCCTTTCTGGAGAGACTCCCTGCCCTGAGTGGTTAGTGGCATGTGGGCATCTGGTCAGGCCTGCCCAGGCCCTCTTGAGGTGCCTTTGCTGGCCAGAGTATGGTCTGAATGAGGCCCTGGATCTCATTCCCTTTCAGGTGGTTCTTCCAGGATCTGGAGGTTCTCCCAGGGAGGGCTGGAGGCCGGGTGGTGCTTCCTGCATTTCCACAGGACATGCAGGGCGTGGGCAGTACCTGTGGGCCTTGCTTCTGAGCCCTGGCCTCTCTGGTGGCAGGAGCTCGCGGGAGCATTTACAGCCCAGCTTCAGTTTCCTGGTCTGTGAGAGGATGCACCATAGCCATTTCGCCCTGAGACTGCTATGGAAGCCTGGATGTAAGACCCTCAGGCCGTTCCTGGCCCAGTCCTCCCCCAGGGATGTCTATCTGGTGCAGTCTCTGGCTCAAGTCCAGCCTCCGCGCAGAGGTGTGCTGGGAGACGCTGGTGTCTTCTGGCTGCATTTCCCTCACAGAGGACCCTTGCAATCCAGGAGAAGAAAGCGAGTCCCAGGACCCAACCCAGCATTTACCTAACTTTCAGCACACAAGCATCACAGCCCAACGTTATATAAAAAGAAGAAAACTTTCGGGGAAGCTTTTCTTCCCTTCCGCTGTTCCGGCAGGCTCCCTGCAGTGCACAGCCAGCTGCTTTTAACCTCTAAAAAGGTAAACCAGAGGCCCCACTTGGAGCTATTTTAAGCACAGACTTATAAAGTAAAAGCAGCTGCAAAATGAAAAGCTTCAGGAACATTTCCATTTCCTGGGATGACGGGACACAGAGCCTTGCCAGTGGGCTGGGCAGCCAGATCAGCGGCTTGAACGGAGCCAGGTGTCCAGGCCTCCACCAGCTCCACCTGGCACGGGGCAAAGGCCCAGCATTTTCCATTACGATCCTGGACAACGTCGGTGCCAAGCTGCTGTCTTGCATCCAGTGGAGGCAGGGGCAAGAGCTCTGTCTGTGTGTCTGGCAGGGGCTCAACCAGGGCCCCACGGCACGCGGGGGCTGGCGAGAGAGCAGCTTGGAGATGCCTGCCTGGCCCTGCCTCCTCAGAGCTGACCCAGCCACTTGGCTGCTCCTCCTGGGACTCCCCTCCTGACCTGCAGCCCAGGCCAAGCCTGCTGGGGAGCCCAGGAGCCTCGCAAGTGCCTTCTGGCCTTCCTCTGCCTTCCAGCCTGGGGGTCTTCCCCAGGGGCTTCTGGCCCATCCTGGAAGCAGGCTGTCGGGGGTGAGCCAAGCAGGGAGCAAGCCTCAGAGCAGAACTCCCCAGGGTGCCCTGTCAAGCCACTGGGCCAGCATCTCCTGCCCCAGGGCCGTGAGCAGAGTCTGAGCTGGAACTACAGTGCCACCCTGATGACAAGGGCTGCCATCGAGTCAAAGCCCCAGGGGTCCCATGCAGGGAGGGTGCTGCCCCCAGGTGAGTGCTGGATGGAGGCCCTGCTCAGACGCCCAATTCCAGGGCTCCAGCCCAAGGCAGGGAGGCAGGGTAGGGGCAGGGGGCACACTCGCCTAGGGGGGACAGCAGGGCCAACAACCTGCCCCACCCACCACACAGGCCTACTGCTGCCTGGGTCCTGAGCCTTCAGGCCAGAGGGGGGCCCTTCAGTGGCCTGGATACAGCACCCACCCAGGAGGTCACAGAGGTGCCTTGCCCACCTCCCCCGCGTAGAGGGCAGACTGGTGTGGGGCAGAGGTCTCCATCATCCCTCCCCTCTCTCTGCTCCCACCTCTGTCCCTGGCCTGGCCCGACCACATCTAACACAGTAGGGCCAGACACTGAGACCAGACATCCAGCACAGTCTAGGCATGCACCTGGTGAGACCTGATGAGGACCCGTGGGTGCCCATGGTGGACAGCTTTGCCCATGTCCAGAGGTGGGGCGGTTATGAGCACCCCTGTTGAGGTTTCTCAGGGGCTTTTGCATGTGGATTCCAAATGGTGCCTGATGGGGCCCCTGAGCACTTCGGGGGGTGCCCTGTGCGTTGGTGTCCTCCATGACTCCTTGTTCCCCTGCCAGGGGTCATCCAGCATGGCCCAAGTGAGGCGGATGTGCAGCTCCCCTGCTGCGGCTCCTTGGGGTCTGACACTACCTAGCTGGCCTCCCTCCCCCCGTGAGCCAGCTTGTGGACGTGAGGAGCTTGTTCGAGGTGCTCTCTGCTCCAGTTAGAGCCAGCCTGTCCAGGTGTGGGGGCCACAGTGGTCGCTGCTCGGTGGCTTCAACCTTTTAGTGATAATGACAGGAGGAGTCTGAGCATCCCACATTGTCCAGGGACATTGGGACATTCACCTGTGACTGCTGCGACTCGGGAGGCATTGGCAGCGTGCCCGTGCAGGTCAGCCCCTGGACCCTGGAAGGAGCTGTCCCGGGAAGCTCAGGTGGGGCTGTGTGGTGCTGTGTGCAAACTGTGTCCCGTGCTGAGGACTGGCCCTGTCTCAGGCTGGACCTGCACTCCTTCAGAGCTGCCCCACACTGGGGGTCCTTCCTGGGAGTGGCTGCTTAGCAGGAAGTCTCCACAGCAGCCTCACCATGTCCGTGCTCTGCTCTGGCAACTTGAGGGCTCCGTCAGTGTCCCCAAGGCAGAGAGTAAGGACGGCTTGCAGCCCCTTGGAGCCCACCAGCCGCTGTTCAGAGGGCGGCAGACAAGTCTTGGTGGCTCTCCTCAGATGCGAGAGTCTGGGAGGGGAGTCTGGAAGGCTCCCGTAAGACTCACCATACGCCTGTGGTCCTGGGCCTAGCTCTGTCCTCTGCAAATCCAGGGAAGGACAGACCCGCACAGTGGGGGAGGGGCCAGTGGGGAGAAGCGCTGCCTAGAACCCGTGGGTACCCCAGCCTCAGCCATGGGACCCCCTTGTCGTGGCCACATGGCCTTGGAGCCTTTGCCAGGAGGGTGTGGTCACAGACTGCCCTGTCCTGTGCCGCAGAGCCAGGGTGCCTCTGAGTGCTGTTTACTAGCTGTGACAGTCTCCCGGCAGCCAGGCTGGGGCAAGTCCTTGTTGGTATCTGGTAGGGTGCTGCCCCGCCCAGAAACGTCCCGGGGACAGCGCCTGTGCCGGGCAGGAGTTCCTGTTTGCCTTAGGGCTTCCTGAGGAACTGGGCCTCGGGAGCTGGGGCTGGGAGAGCTTCACCAGCAGCACTTCCAACCCACGCTCCCCTTGGAGGTCTGACCCAAGAGCCAGACCTGTGCTCCCTGACCTCCTTGCAGGTCTGTGTGGACATAGCTTAACACCAGAGAGGACCCTGCCAGTGGGGGCCGTGCCGAGGTCCACTTCTGAGGCTCTCAGGGGCGTCTGAGGACATCAAGGGCTGGGCCATCCAGCCTGACCTGGGCCCTGGGGAAGCAGGCACGGGGCCCCCACACTGGAGGCAGAGTCTCTGGATGGGAGCTTCACTCATGTACTTGAAGGATGGGCATTGGCACGTCCTCAGGTCCTTCCCCAGTGGACACGCCAGGAGCTAGGTCTGACAGAGACAGCAGAGACCGGAGGCAAGTTGCTGCCCACAGAGACCAGGCCCTCCCCTCCAGGGAGCAAGCCACGCGACCTGCCACCCAGAGGTGTGGGCCCCTCTGAGCCCCATCGTCAACCTCACTGAGGCCTTGCAGGGCCTGGGCAGTGCTGCTGGGAAGCCAACCGACCAACCAACCAACCTCAAACTTCCGTTTGAAGAGGCTAAAGAGTGGTGGGAGGGTGCAGCTGGGGAATGAGTGGGTTGGGCCTCTGGTAACTGTAACTGTGACCACTGACCATGAGTCAAAAACACCACCCAATCCCAGGAATCCAAAAAGTGCAGGCCTGACATCAACGTCCGTTAACCAGTACGGCTCGAATAACTGACGGCGCGGCTCTCAAATCCACCTTCCACGCGGGCAGGTTTGTCCAGAGAGGGCACAAGAAAATGTCCTGGTCAGGCTGGCAACGCAGACAGCAGCCCGGCCCTCCCACCCGCCCTGGCCCGCTGCCCATGACGCCTGCAGGGTCTGCAGCCCGCACGGCGGGAAGGCTCTGGGCACATCCTCGGCTCTTTCCGTGGTGTGTGTTCCACAAAGGGCAGCCTCGTTTCTGCAGTGACAAAGGATGAAGCTGTTGTCACTATGCCTCTGGGTGGGGGCAGACCTGTCCCCAGGGTCTCTGCCCCAGAGGGGCACCGGGTTGGCACTGCGCTTTCTTAGTTTCTGGCCTCCGGTTACAAATGCGGCCCCTGGACAGAGGCGGTGGGGAGTGTCCTGAGCTGGGCTCAGCACTCCGCGTCTGAGGGGGTCAGTACCCTGTCCAGGAGCTCAGAAGGTAATTGAAGATTTGGGTGAGGAGTGGGCACCCTGGGGGCTGCGTGGAGGTGGCTTGTCCCTGCACTAGCAGAAGGGGCTGTCCCTGTTGATGACATTGATGTGAACGGAGGGCAGCGCAGGGAGGGGTGGGCCTGGGGCAGCGTCGCCCCAAGACGCAGATTGCAGGCCCCGGTCTTTCCTGAGCTGCTCCTCAGTGCCCATCACACACCTGCAGGCAGTTCTTGCTGCGGGACAAACCCCGGGCCTGGCTCCTGCCAGGCAAGGGCTCCACCACGTCCCCAGCCCCGTAGGCCGCAGGGTGCAGGGTGCCGCCGGCGTCCTGGCATGGACGTGGACCCAGGGCAGGCCCAGGCCTCACGCTGCCTTGACATTCCCCGTCATGGGTGAACAAGGGCCATGCTTTCTGTTCACACAGGGCCTCCTGAAGGAAGCAGCAGTCCAAGAGCGCTTCCGCAAGTCCAGGAAAAGGCCTGCCTGTGAGGACCCGGGGGCAGGGCAGGGCAGGGCAGGGCAGGGCAGGGCAGGGAGGCCTCCAGCTCCTGGAAGGGCCTCAGAGGAAGAGCCAGAGGCCACCCCACCCCCACAGCGCCGTGGGGCATCTGGGGGAGGTCAGCGGGGGACAGGGCTCCAGTGACCAGGCTGGGGGCACCTGCAGCCCCACAGCCCTGACCAGGCTCTTCGCTCTCCTGTGCTCTTGAGAAGGGAGGCCACCCTGGAGGAGGGCTCTGTCCTACCTAATAATGACTCCCAGCGCCAGCCCAGCCAGCCACCGCTATTTTTAGCGTCCCCTCATCCAGCCCTGGTGTGACTCAGCAAGGCCGGCTGTGATGAGCGAGACATGCCTGCCACAGGGGGATGCCGGGGGAGGGGTTCGCAGGGGCCGGGGGGCCAGGCCTGCCACAGGACCTGGGCCTGCGAGCATGGCCTCAGCCTGGGACAGCACAGTGTTCTCCCCGCCTCCACCACCACCGCCCTCCTGGCTCCCAGCGGGCTCCTCCCCAAACTGGAGCATGGAAAATCTGATGTCAGAATTCCAGCGTCAGCAAGGAATGTGGCCTGACCTTCACCTCCCAGAGCTGCCATGCCCAGGGCCCGAGGGCGCAGGCTCGGCTCCCCCGTGTCTCTGGGCACCCTGGGGGCCACCTCTCCAGGGGGCCACCCCCCCTCCCCCTCGCCTGGTCCCCACTGCAGACCTGGCCGACTGGCTCCACAGTGTCACCCTGCCGCTGAGCACCCCGGGGCGCCACGCGGCGGGTCCTGGGCTGGCCTTGCCTCAGCAGCCTCTATTGGTGCCGCGGCCTGGAGGACTGAAGACTGGAGCGGCTTCTGGGGCTGGTCATGGTGGGTTGGCCCAGCCCCAGCCCTAACCCTCCTGGGCTTGGCTGAGGCCCCAGCTCCCCACTCCTGGGAAGAGGAGGGTCACAGCCCAGGAGAGCTGGGGTGCGTGTGTGCGGGGTGCCCACACACGCAGGCGCACCTGCGAACACGCCCAGGCCTGTGCTCGTGTCCCCTCAGAGGGGCCACCGGGGACCCGCCTGGAAAACAAGGAGGCCTCGCAGTGGGTGGGGACTGATGGCCGCGCTGAGTGGAGTCGGTGGGCAGTCCTGCGCTCTGTGGGGCTGGCCTGTCTGCAGGCCGACTGCCTCCCCCAGGCCTCTCCACGGGAGTCCTGTCCACGCTGGGTCACAGCCCCCGGACCCTCCCCTTGCTGCCTCTCTGCTTCAGGCACTAGGATGCGTTATGGTCAGAGAAACCTGCATCCTGAGCGGGGGTGGCACAGCAAGTCAGACCTCATCGGCCCAGCGCCTTCTTGTCTCCTAGTCCGACTGTAGGGAAGCAAAGGAAAATAAAAAGGTTTTTATTAAGTTAGAACGAAAACATCGTGCTGCTGTCCATTAACTTCAAAGTCACTTAGAAAACGGTCTCCATTTACAATACCTGGCCAGCCACGCTTGATGTCTCCTTCCCCTTAAGCGTCCCGAGGAGATGCACTGGGAACAGAGCAGCCGACCCCACAGCACCCATCACAGCCAGGGCTTGCCACCTTTTGTGGTCGTCTGGCAGGAATTGTGACCAGCCAGGAGACTGGCAGGCTCTGGCAGGAGACCTGACTGCACCCTCTGCTGCCCAGAGGTCACAGGGGGCTGTGGCACAGGAAGGGGGTGGGACCCCTGGGAAACGCCTGTGGGTCTATTGGGGCACAGCCGTGCTGGGCTCCCTCCCTCCAGAATCATCAGGTGAAGGGCTAGGGACGGCCAGTGGAGCCGGGGCCCTGCCCCACAGCCCCCAGGAGGGAGTTACAGGACAGAGGACGCTGGGAAACTGAGGCACCATGGAGACTCCCTCTTCACTCCTGGGTTCTGGTGATCACGTCACACAATGTCAGACTTGTCGCTCGGCACCGCGGGCCCGGGAGAGGGAGGTGCAGCCAAATGCACAGGGCGTCCTGGCTTTGAGGGCAGGGGCCACACACCGAGCCTCAGAGGACAGAGGAGCCTCCCGGAAGGGCACTCGGCACCCAGGAAAGACTCCCCAGGCCACCGTCCAGCCTCAGCTCTGGGAAGGAAGAACACATGCCAGTGAACTGCAGGGGAAGAAACCCAGCCCTCTCGTCCAGCCTGAGGCAAACAGGCTGAGCGTCCGCACACACAGGGGCACACGCACACACGCACGCAGGCACGCACGCACATGAACAATCCGGTCACACACGTGCCACCCGTGTACCACCCCCATGCACACACGTGGACCACAGTTACATCCCCCCGCCCGATCCAGGTACCCCATGAGCCTCCCCACCACCTCGCCGTGTGCCCACAGGAGGGCCTGCAGCAGGGGGCGAGGTATCATCCTGGGGTCTCATCCGGAGAACCAGTCTCGAGACAACCTACTCAGGAACCCCATGAACATCTGGAAACCCGGGAGATCTGCACCCTGGGGAGGAGTCGAGGTCTCTGGAGGAGACAGGAGGGAGAGCGAGAAACAGCAACAAGGAAGATGGGACAACCTGGGCTCGGCTTGGGGGTGGACAAAGTGCCCTCAGCCACACTAGGCCCCTGAGGCTGCTTTCCAGAGCTCACTGGTGAGGCACTGCCGCCGGCCTTTGGGGGCTGCTGGGGATGGGCCCAGGCCTCACGCACGCCAGGCCGGTGCTCCTCCACAGCTCCAAATGGTTTATTTGGTATTTTCACCTCTAGAAGTGAGTGACAGTGTAACGGCGATCTTTAAACAGCTCGGCTGGAGCAGTGCTGCTCGCAGGGGCCCCCGCTTCTTCCCACGAGCCATGGATGAGTGCTGGAGGAGGCCGGAGGAGGCCCGAGGAGGCCCGAGGAGGCCTGAGTCCCCTGCTTGCTGTTCCTTCTTGCCCAAGCAGACACCCCAGCCACCAGGGTCTAAAGCACAATCACAGCCTGCTCAGGAAACAAGGAAAACTAAGACACTGCTTGTGAAAATTCTGGAATGTGTCAAAAACCCTTCCCAGAGACAAACTGGCCATTTATGAAATATTCAACTACAGTAATTAGAAACAAACAGGGAAGGAATCGATCACTTTAAAAGTAAAAACTAAAGACTTGGGAAAATAATAAAAAATTATTAATACACCAGGCTCAGTGGCTCATGCTTATAATCCCAGTGACTTGGGAGGCTGAGGCAGGAGGCTCACATGTTCAAGGCCAGCCTCAGCAACTTAGCAAGGCCCTGTCTCAAAATAAAAAAAATAAAAGGACTGGGAGGCAGCTCAGTGGTGGAGCACCCCTGGATTCCATCCCAAGTATCACAAAAAGAAAAAAAAAAAAAACATAAATTAATGAAATGGTTTCAAGAAGCATGAGGATTGAACAGCCAGTGGCTACAAAGGACTTTTGAACACTGTTCTCCAGGCCTCTCCTCTAGTGAAGGTGTGACCGGTGAGCCTTGCAAAAGTTCCCAGAGCAGGCTCCAGGGCCTGCTGATGAAGGCTAGGTAGCATCTAATCATCGTGTGAGACTGGCGTAAACCTGACCAGGACCTCAAACTGATCTGAAAAGAAACTCATAGACCACTCATGCCAAGATCATGATTGGGGCCTCCGCAAATCAAGCGCAAGAGGAGAGCAGCAGAGTGACCGGCAACACCCAGCGGGGTTTATCTCAGGAATGCCGAGTGCTTCATCTCAAGTAACTCATGAGCCAAAGGTCAAAGGAGAAAAACCCTACCTCGATAAACGCCAAGGAGGGTTTGATAGCATTCTGCACCCACTCCTGACATTCTTAGACTCTTTTTTCCTTTTCTATCTGTTTATTGTGTGCTATGGACCATGACAAAGGCTTGCTGGGTCTGTCCCCTTTAGCCCAAGAGGCGGGGGCCAGCAGGACCCACTTTACCCAGGGCTGCCCAGGCTCAGGGAGGTGACAGAGGTGGCGGGGTCCAGGCCAGGCTCCTGGTGGTCTCTGCCCGTGTTTCTGTGGGACGGCTGTGTGCAGATCTCTCAAGGAGCCCAGAGAACGTGGAAGCTGGGCTTGAGAGAGCCTCTGGGCTTGAGAAGCTCAGCCAGGGCTGCTTGGGGCCCACAGCGCGTCCATTGCAGGATAGGGCAGGCCCAGGTGTGGGAGGACACTGGAGGCCCCCTGGACCTTCCCCACAAGGTCTCGCAGTCTGCTGTGGAGTCAGTGGAGACCAGTGGCTGACGGAGGAACTGGGAAAGCAGCCCACCTTGGGGAGCCATCGTCACAGCTCTGTGCTCAGTGGGGTTTCCTGCCAGCGCATCTCCCAGAGGACAGCAAGTGGGCTCGCCGGGGAGGACCACAGGAGGAGACTGATCCAGACCTGGGCTAGGGACTTGGTCAGAGCAGAGACCGTGTGGGGGCCAGGAGGCCACAGTGACCCCAGAGGACCTGGACAGGATGGCCGGGACTGCCTGGGGTCTCACTTCCAACTGGTGTGCGCAGTGGAGAGGACTGCTGGGCCAGGGCCTCCCAGAGCACTTGGAAGTCAGGAGGCCACTGTGGACCTGGGGGTGACCCTGGCCTGGGCACTGAAGACCAGAGTCCAGTAGAGGCTCCTGCTTCCACTTCCAGGGCTGCGTGGACTCTCTGGGGCAGGCTGCAGGCCGAGCAGGCAGGTGTGCTGGCTGCACTGGCCACAGTCCCCTCCAGCTCTGGAGTCCTTCCCAGGGCTCACAGTGTGATTTTCCTGCAGAGCGGAAAGTGAACTGGACATCAGGGCCAGCCTCTCACTATCCAGCTTCTTCCTGTCCACTGTTGCAGTCCGAGTGGTTGCTGGCAAAGGGCCTGCTGGTGGGATGGCAGCACTCTGGTCACATTGGCCCAGGTGGCTTTGCACCACCCTCAGGCAGCAGGGGGTCCTCAGGAGGCCCGGGACTGCCCTGGAGCTTGGTCCTCACCCTGGATATCATGGGGCTAGCTAGGCAGGGCTCCAGGTCCTGGAGCAAGGATGTTCTGGTCTCTTCCATGAGTGGCTCCTGGCTCTGTCCTGGATGGAGGGAGCCAAGAGGGTCTGCATTGCTGAGGAGCTGGGCACAGCTTTGTGTGGGACAGAGGGAGAGGCACCACTTGAGGACAGGGGGGGACCCAGGGCAGGGCTCCAGGAAAACAGATGTGCTTGGCAGAGGCAGGGATGGGGCAGGGACAACATGACAGCCATGGGAGAGGGTGTGGCCACAGGCCAGGGCACAAGGTCCAGGCACAGGCATCAGATCGTCCCAAGAGCAGGGACCAGTAGGGCGCAGCCTGCCTGCTGGGGACCCACCCAGAGGGAGGCAGGTCCTGAGGACAGATTAGGTGTGGGTGGGAAACCCAGCCTCCAGCCTGGATTCAGCCTGGTGAGGACCTGGAGCAGCAGGAGGATTCCCCATGCTTCTCCAGACAACCGAGGAGCCTCCAGCATGTGGCCCTGGCCACCAGACCCCATCCTTTGGCCAGAATCTCTCATTTCTGGCCTCCTCTGCTTCCAGAGTTGACATCAGAAGCCCACTGGGATCTATAGCATGGAGGTCTTCACCCTGATTTCTGTCCAGTCCTGGGTGGAGGCCTTCTCCCATCCTTGCCCCAGTGGCTCAGATAAAGCAGCATCTTGCAGAGTTGACTGGATACAGTGTGGCCATTGGCTCATCAGACTGCCCTGGTGCCCTGCTCTATCCTGCCCACCACTTGGCCCCTTCTGTCCTTCTCCACTCCCCTGACCACCAACCTTCTCCTGAACCAGGAAACTGCAACCCCATCCAGCCTGTGGCCCGGCACCTGGATTCCCTCTGCCTGAGCATTTCCTCTGGGGCTGCATGGTTGGCCTCTGGTCTGGTCTGGAGCCCTCCCCTCTGTCTCCTGTCCCTGGTCCCTGGTTCAACCTTGCCTCCCTGTTTAGTCACGGCCTGGACACCTTGCGGGGGGGGGGGGAGTACTGGGAGACCTCCCCACACACTCCCACTTGGCTGCTCCTGAGGGTGAAGCAGGCACAGCCTGAGGCTTCCCTGGGGGCTCCGTGTGGTTGGAGTTGAGTGCTGGTGAGGGCCCTGCTTGCCCCACGGCCCAACACTGGCCGTGCCTGCCCACCCGGGAGCCCCTCACCCCGTGGGGTGGCAGCTGCTCCTTCTCACCTGCCTCCCCAGCCCTTAGCAGCTGGGGGCGGCCCTGCAGGGCAGCGAGCACAGGCTCTCTGGGAAATGGGCTCAGCCTCCCTAGGGACAGCGAGGAGGCCAGGGTCCTCTCCACTCAGGTGTCCTGCTGTGTGTGGTCACCTGTTTGTGGGGCTCTGAGGAACCACATGTCAAGCACTCCGTGTTCTTGTCTGTGTGTGGCACACTTGCCACTCCATCCAGAAAGTGTCCACTCCATCCAGAGGGTATCCACTCCATCCAGAGGGTGTCCACTCCATCCAGAGAGAGTCCACTCCATCTAGAGAGAGTC
>JAJEJO010060843.1:0-19010 GCA_020662805.1 Glaucomys volans | reverse complement strand
CCCTTCCTAACCCTCCTCCCCTTCCTCCTCCCCCTCCTCCTTCCCTTCCTAGCCCTCCTCCCCTTCCTCCTCCCCCTCCTCTCCCTCCTCCTTGCCTTCCTAACCCTTCTACTCCTCTCACTCCTCCTCCTACCCCCAGTACTCCTCCCCCACCTTCCTTCTCTGTCTCCTTGTTCTTTTTAGAGATCAATACATTATTTCTGAGATACGTATGGCTATGCAATAGACCTAGAACAGCCAAAAGAGTTTTGAAGATCAAAGTTGGGATACTCACACCACCTAGTTTCAAGGTGGGTCACAAAGCTGAGGTCATCGAGGTCACGGCAAGGTGGCCTAAGGACAGCACATAGCGGGGCAGAGCGGAGGATCAGGAGTAGACCCAGTCAGCCTAAACAGAGGCACCAGTTGAATAGGGAAGAACAGTTTGTGCATCAATGGTGCTTAGATCCAGTGGCCCTGGGAGCCGAGACCCATCCAGACCTTCACACATACCAGGCCAAATGTAAAATGGCTCCTAGACCCAAATGCAAAGCCAGGGACATCTGGAAGTGATTTCATCATTCTGTGTATGCACATCTACAGTTTTTATGTGTAATAACAAACCAGAATCCTCTAATCACGTAAAGTTGTTTTTAAATTCATTTGTTGGCATAACTGGAAATAAGGAAAAGCAGCGGTGTGCACCCTGGTGTAGACACCCAGCCCGCCGGCCCGAGGCGCGGGGCGCTGCAGTAAGGGTGCTCTCCTGCTGCTTAAAGTGTCCTTTGCGGGGTGTGTAAGCTTTGTCCTGGGGACAGGGACCCTGATGGACCCTAAATTCCATCAGGTAGCAGGGCTTCAAAGCACTGTGGAGTAAGTGCAGCGATGCTTCAGAGAGCAGCATCCCAGGCCTTGGTGCTCCTCAGGAAAAGCTCTGAGGGACACGTGGAAGACAGTCGCAGGGGCTGCTGAGCTTCCCCTGGTTCCTGCCCAGGAACCATGCTCTGCCTCACTTTCACCCCAAACCTGCAGAAGCAGAGGCATCTGGGTGTGCAGGCCGGGACAGCGCTGGCCGCACAGCCACCGCGTCCTGACCTCACAGCGGCAGAGCCAGGATCCACAGCACACACCCACTGGAGGCCGAGCCTGGCTCTGCAAGCTGCCCCGCCCTGCTCAGCCAGGCCGTCTTCAGTGGGAGGGACACAGCCTGCAGGGGCTCTGGGGCTCTAAGGTCACCACATATTTATGGACACCTCAGACCTTTGGCCGTGAGGGCGTGGGCATGGGCAGACGTCATCTGTGGTGGGTGCTCACTGCAGGGACCCTTCTGTGCCCAGGGGACTGTGGCCCAGCCCTCCTTCTGGTTTGTTCTTAATCAGCTCTGTAAACCAACTGCTGATAATGGTTCCCAGCAGGCAGGGCGACCCCACCCAGGCACGCCTCGAAACCTGAGCCCTCGCACTCAGCATGCAATCCCGACATTGCCCTACAGCCCGGGAGGCAGGAAGTCTTGTCACTTCTCTTGACTTTGAAGGAAAGTAAATAGCGATTCTTGATTCCTTGTGGCAATTCCTGATTCCTTTTCAGCCAAACTGAGTGATTGCAGGTAGCTGCTCTTCTTGGGGAAGCAGTTAATCCCTCTCTTTTTGGCAGAAACATTGTGGACAGGCCCAAATTATTTACATAAAATTACGCAGGCGGAAAGTGTTGGCCCAGGGTGAGTCAAGCCGAAGAACTTGTCCCAACCCACTCTGCAGCAGGCCAGCCTCGAACAGGCCCCTGCAAAGGGCCTCACTCCCAAGGAGGGGTTAACCCTCTACACAAGGACAAATGGGCTCCTGACCACTCAGAGTCCCGGGGTGACTAAAACAAGTCAGGAAAACCAAGATGATCGTCTCTGGGTTGACGATGCACTTGGAAGGTGCCCAAGAAAGCCACTTTCCTGAAGGCGAAGTGAGAACACTAGCACTTTCCCCTGATGACCGAGTTTTAAAGACAGACCATCTCTTGCTCCGGTAATCAGCACAGCTCAGCTGTGACCTCTGTTTTGCAACTTTGTATTTAATAAATAATCTTTGTAAAGATTCCTCTGCATTGTCCATTGTTCAGATCTGCAGAAGATTCAAAACCTCCTCACATTACATTAAGTGGAAAAAAACTCGACCAACGTCTAAGCTAACAAACTTTTCAACACCTCTGGGTGGGTATCGTCTCTTGTTCCTCTGACCTCGAGTCTGTTCGCTGTTACCCGATCGTCCCTGGCTCATGCCAGACTCAAGCTCTAGAAGATGCCTAAGCAGGTAAGTCTGGCAATGAACAGCCCGCTCGATCCGAGTGTTTTTCGTGAGAAGATGCTATTCAGTTACATTGCGATGATGGGTATAGTCTGTTCAAAAGTAAACCTCACCAGATACATTGCACATTTCTCTATATCAAAGTTAATTTTCCATTGACCTGTTTTTTAAACCAAGTGATCTTGCTCCGGGAGTCCTGGTCAGCGACGGACAGCCAGTCACATTACTTCCCTGTCTTTCAGGAGAATGTGGAGAGGGTGGTGCAGGACCATCCTGGCGAGGGTGGTCAACAGCCACCCCTGGGGGACATGAGGGAGTGCAGGAGCTCAGGCTGAGTTTGGACTGGGCTTTGACACAGAGGGTTGTTTTCTGTGTTTGTGGAGAGCAACACAATGGGGTGTCCGAGAAAGCAGGTAGTGGAGTTGATGCCTAGGGGCTCTGAAGGAGAAGGATGTGGAAACTGCCTGGAAAGGAGGGAGGAGAAGACGTTTCAGGGGGTGGCTGAGCATGCCCCAGCAGCTCCCAACCTCCACACCAGAAGTCAGGGAAGTCACCATGAGCTAAAGTGGACTCAGGGGTGGTGAGACCAGACAAGGTGGGAGGCACCATGGGCTACAGTCTAGCACGGAGGGGCAGATGCACCTGCCCAGGTAACTAACCAGGGGTCTGAGAGTCAGGCTTTGGGGAACACAGGTGAGCTCAGCAAGCAGGTCCATCAGCTTGCAAGATGTCCATCCCATCCACATTCAGGGGGACCACACCCAAAACACCAATTTAGAGCCAAGAGATAGGTCAACAGTGACCAGGGCTGGTCTCCTCTTTGGAATCAGGATCTTGCTAGGTTGCCCAGGCTGACCTTGAACTTGCAGTTCTCCTACCTAAGTCTCCAGAGTCAGTGGGATGACAGGAGTGGCTATGGCGCATGGAAGATGAAGTCACCATGGATAGGGCCAGCTTTTCTGAGTTAGAAAAGAAAAGACGTGTGGGTCAGGATGATCTCTGACACACTCTCGCCTGCTAACAGTTTCTGCCCTGTCCTCCTGTAGCTGACTGCTGTCTCAGCTTGGTCTCAGGACTCACAAAGGCTGATGTTCTCAAAACTCCTTTGTTTGTTAATTTCCAGACACTTAAGCAAGTGTGCATTATTGAGACAGGTTCACACCAAAAAGTGCGAATGTCTTAGAATAATTGCAATTAAGATGGACATGCCGCCTCTCTGACTCACCCAGCTGCTGCAATTTGCCATTTATTCAAATCTAAGAATAATTCAAGTTTAAAAAGAAAAAAAATCAAGTGTTTTATTTTCTTATCTTTGTGCTTATGGTTTTTCTGGCTTCTCAACTACATAGAAAAAGACAGTTGGTGATATTAGGAGTATTCCATTATACAATGCATTTCTTTCTTTGGTAGAAAAGTTTTGATTATCCCTTTCGATTATAAAATTGAAGCATGTTAATATAAAATAGGACCTTCTATTAATGCAAAGTTTCTTAAATATTCTTCCGTGCAATTTTTGTAACCATAGATTTATTTTATTTCATTTTTGATTCATTGATCTCGGAGATAGAACCCAGGGGTGCTTTACCACTGAGCTACACCCCAGTCCTTTGTATTTCATTTTTTATTTTTATTTTGAGACAAGGTCTCACTGAGTTGCTGAGGCTGACTTGAACTTGCAATCCTCCTGCTTCCACCTCCTGAGTTGCTGGGATTGCCGGTATGCACCATGTCCGGCTTATTTTATTTTAAATTTATTTGTAACTGAAATATAAAAATTGTACAAACTAATGGGGTGCCACATCTTTTTTTGTCATACATCTTTAATTTGTTCCTGGGTATTTTAATCTGTGTTTCGCTGGTCATGTGCTGTCTTCTGCCACATATTCAAACTGGCTCTGGTTTATATATAGAAGTGCTAACTGAACTCACATCGAGCATTTGAAAGCTCTCACTTCTGACTCTCTCTTCAGGATCCTGTGGATTTTTCAGGCAGACCATCATACTAGCCAGTGATAAAGACCACAGTGCCATTTAAAGGTGAATCAGGATTTGCCTGAGAATGAAATGCATGGTGGACGTTTTTTTCCAAACCACAAATTTAATTAAAGTGTTTATTTTTTAAATGTGAGTCAAGTTGCTTTGCGACACATGACGTCATGGTTTTGAAGTGAGGTACTGTGCGTAATAGGCCGTTCCAGGAAATTCTTTAAAAACAAGAAGCTGCTAAGCGGTGGCATGCAGCTGTCACCCCAGCAACTCCTCAGGCTGAGGCTGGGACCTCTGAGGACAGACTCAGCAATCTCGCAAGACTGTCTCAAAATTTAAAAAAACTTTCAAAGTTCAGTGGTCGAATGCCCCTGGGTTTCCTCTCCAGTTCAGGGGGTACCGGCCCTGCTGAGACAGTGGTCCTCCTGCCTCCAGCACCTGGCCTGCAGCTTGTCTTCCACTTCCTCCTTCACCCCCTTCTAGTCCTGCAGCCACAGCTGGCTTTGGTCAGCAGGAGCCAAGTGCCCAGCACTTAGCAGAAGAGTTGGCAGTAACCAATGGCACAGTTACTGGCCGGCTGCTGGACACTCACCTTCCATCCTTGGAGTGGGTCGAGGGTCAGTTAGTGGGACAGTCTGTTGACTGGAAGCAGCATTGGAACTCAAAACCTTTCCGAGGTAAAGTCCAGGCTGAACTGGAGCTGAGTCCCTAACTTCAGGGGAAATGAAACCGCACTCTGACCCTGCGACTGGACTCTTGCCCCTCACTTTGGGGATTCCCTCTGAGGTCCAGGGTGGAGGTTCTGCACTTGCTACAGAGGCAAAGGTTCTCCTCTTCCCCTTCCTCCCCTCCTGGACCTGTGGGTGAGGTCCAGGGCTCCCAGACCTCTCTCCATTTGAACACCAAAGGCCAGCAGCACCTTGGTAAGGACAACACAAAGTAGCCTCGCCAGGAGGTTTCCACCAGAGGCAGACCCCGGATTGGCTTGGGCAGAGCCGTGGGGGAATGGCCGGCTTGGATGTGGGTGGAGCCTCCCCAGAGCTCCAAGGCTGGACCTGCAGGAGTGCTCAGTTGGCCCCACTTCTGAACACACGTGGGTTAGAGAAAGTCCATGGCTCTGCCCCAACTAAACCGTGATGTCTCCCCGACAGGACCTACGGGACCAGTTCTTCATCTGAACCACTGAGCACAGGAAATGGTTCCAGGGCCTGTGTCCAGTTCTCCAAAGAGGCCTCTGACCCTGCGTCCTCCTGGGACCGAGGAGAGCAGAGGTCCTTAGGGAATGCAGGTGCCCGGAGCCTGCTGATCCTGGGAAGAGAGAGGTGACACGGCCTCTGGTCACGCCTGCCCTTGTCCACTGTGTGCCTCCTTGTACTCAGCTGAGAGTCCGCAGGGTCCATCATAACCACCACCCTTTCCTGACCTGTCTCCTGAACAGTCTTCTCTGGGGGGATGGAGTAAGGAGGAAGCCCCCTTTCACTGCCCAGGGATGTGGGGGACGCTGCCCACCTCTGGCTGCCCAGGTGGAGGGAGGAGCCTGTGTGTGCCATGCTTGGCATGCCAGCGCCCCCCTCTCCCTGCCGTTCCTCAGGCCCAGCCAGACTCAGGCACCCTGTCCTCTGCTCTGCTGGCTCCTCAGGGCTGAGCTTGTTCCCAACAGGTTGGGAGTCTGGGACCGAGACTGCCCAACCCTCTGAGTGATGATATGACCTCCAAACTTCCTTTGTGATCACAATCAGGGACAGAGGTGGGGCTGTGGGGGCAGTGGTTGTCAAATGAGGGGCCAGAAACAAAGGACGACATTAAGTATAACATAAAATATTCATAAGGCCAGAAATAAAACCTTAATAAGAAAAGAATTTGAGTCAAAGTAGAAAGTCTGCCATGGATGAGCCACAGGCGTGCCAACACAGGGAGCGTGGAGGGGGTCAGCCAGCTGGCCACAGAGAGCCCTTTACTGAAGGGACTGCACCGGTGTGGGCACTGTTGGCCCCAGGGGAGGCGGGGAGGTGACAGGCAAGAGCCCCAGGACAGCAGCGGGGAGGAGGGCCGCCTTCCTCAGGGGCCACCAGCAGGACAGACCCAAAGGGAGGACTGGGAAGATGTACCTGTCCACTTGCCTGGACCCTGCACACCCCACCCGCACCCCCCAAGGCTGGACCCAGCTGGAAGCCAGCAGGGAAAGGAGCCTGGGCTCAGTCTCTGGGGCCACAGCAGGGAACAGAGTGGGACAGGCAGAACAGAGGGAGGAGGGCAGGGTTCACCCCTCCCACACAGAGGTCCTTTTGGCTGGTGACGGTGAGCAGGGCTGGGAAGGCAGGGGCCTCACACCTGTAGGATGAGGCTGCTCCTTGGTCATCTGGGCTCTGCTCTGAAGTTGAGGGATGATGGTGAGGCCGTGCTTGGCTGAGGACAGCCTTCCCTCCCCCCAGGGTCACCGGGGTCAGAAGCTCCCTGGGGCAGGGGGCTTCTCCTGCAGCTTGCTGGCCTGTCTCCCAGCACAGACTCACTCCAGGTGAGACAGCAGAGGCTAGCTCTAAGAGTCGGCTCAGGACGTCCATTTCTCCATGGACCCCTCTGCCAGGATGGAAGCGGAGCCTGGCGGGGACAGGGAGCCCGACGGTGTGAGGGTTGGGGCTTGTGCCGGGGCCGCAGGACCTCACACAGGACCAGCTTCAGGCACCCCACCTCCAGCCTGGACACCGGCTCACGAGCATCCTGCCCAAGGACAGAGTCCTTCTCCAGGGACTGTCCTTCTGGCCAGTGGGGTCAAGCCATTGTCACTGTGATTTGAATTTGCACAGCTCTGCCCTGACCCTGGGGCTCATGGTCCACACTATGTCCTGGTCCTCTGGGTGACCAGATCACACCACCAGAAGTTGTAGCCCTGCTCTGCTGTGCCACCAGTGAGCCACATCTGCTGGAGGAGGCCAGCTGCCCCTGTGGCTGCCCCAGGCCAGGCAGCACAGCCTTTCCCTCCCTGTACCCAGGCTGACTGCCATCCAAGGCTGCAGCAGTCAGTGGGCCAGTGAGGCAGGGTACAGCCCTGGTGCAGAATGGGGGAGAGCCGAGGGCAGGACCAGAGGACTTGCAGCACCTAACTCAGCCGGCTGTGCAGACAAGCTCAGGGAGAGGTGGCTCTCACGGAGACCTGGAAAGTCCTTGGTGTGGTCAGCTTCAGGGCTGAGGAGTGTCCGGGGAGAAAGGGGAAGCAGAGGAGCTGCCTTGGATAGAAAGAGCCCCACCACCTCCTGCCTCCAGCTGTGGGAACTCTTGGGCCCCCAGAGCAAGGATGAGGAAGAGGAGGGTGAACCCTGGGACTCCTGAGCCACCATGGCCCGACACCCATGGCAACGTCCTAGCCCGCAGATGGTGTGATTGACTGGCTGCATGTACAGTCTCCCTTCTGAGTCTCCACTGTCAAAGGAGGCCTTGGACCAGAGCCCCTGAGCCCAGGGGCTGCAGAGAGGGCCCCCAAAGACCAGGACAGGAGCACGGTCCATGAGATCTGCAGAGAGGGCAAACCCATCTGACCCTGCAGATGCTCAGCCTTTCTGGAGAGACTCCCTGCCCTGAGTGGTTAGTGGCATGTGGGCATCTGGTCAGGCCTGCCCAGGCCCTCTTGAGGTGCCTTTGCTGGCCAGAGTATGGTCTGAATGAGGCCCTGGATCTCATTCCCTTTCAGGTGGTTCTTCCAGGATCTGGAGGTTCTCCCAGGGAGGGCTGGAGGCCGGGTGGTGCTTCCTGCATTTCCACAGGACATGCAGGGCGTGGGCAGTACCTGTGGGCCTTGCTTCTGAGCCCTGGCCTCTCTGGTGGCAGGAGCTCGCGGGAGCATTTACAGCCCAGCTTCAGTTTCCTGGTCTGTGAGAGGATGCACCATAGCCATTTCACCCTGAGACTGCTATGGAAGCCTGGATGTAAGACCCTCAGGCCGTTCCTGGCCCAGTCCTCCCCCAGGGATGTCTATCTGGTGCAGTCTCTGGCTCAAGTCCAGCCTCCGCGCAGAGGTGTGCTGGGAGACGCTGGTGTCTTCTGGCTGCATTTCCCTCACAGAGGACCCTTGCAATCCAGGAGAAGAAAGCGAGTCCCAGGACCCAACCCAGCATTTACCTAACTTTCAGCACACAAGCATCACAGCCCAACGTTATATAAAAAGAAGAAAACTTTCGGGGAAGCTTTTCTTCCCTTCCGCTGTTCCGGCAGGCTCCCTGCAGTGCACAGCCAGCTGCTTTTAACCTCTAAAAAGGTAAACCAGAGGCCCCACTTGGAGCTATTTTAAGCACAGACTTATAAAGTAAAAGCAGCTGCAAAATGAAAAGCTTCAGGAACATTTCCATTTCCTGGGATGACGGGACACAGAGCCTTGCCAGTGGGCTGGGCAGCCAGATCAGCGGCTTGAACGGAGCCAGGTGTCCAGGCCTCCACCAGCTCCACCTGGCACGGGGCAAAGGCCCAGCATTTTCCATTACGATCCTGGACAACGTCGGTGCCAAGCTGCTGTCTTGCATCCAGTGGAGGCAGGGGCAAGAGCTCTGTCTGTGTGTCTGGCAGGGGCTCAACCAGGGCCCCACGGCACGCGGGGGCTGGCGAGAGAGCAGCTTGGAGATGCCTGCCTGGCCCTGCCTCCTCAGAGCTGACCCAGCCACTTGGCTGCTCCTCCTGGGACTCCCCTCCTGACCTGCAGCCCAGGCCAAGCCTGCTGGGGAGCCCAGGAGCCTCGCAAGTGCCTTCTGGCCTTCCTCTGCCTTCCAGCCTGGGGGTCTTCCCCAGGGGCTTCTGGCCCATCCTGGAAGCAGGCTGTCGGGGGTGAGCCAAGCAGGGAGCAAGCCTCAGAGCAGAACTCCCCAGGGTGCCCTGTCAAGCCACTGGGCCAGCATCTCCTGCCCCAGGGCCGTGAGCAGAGTCTGAGCTGGAACTACAGTGCCACCCTGATGACAAGGGCTGCCATCGAGTCAAAGCCCCAGGGGTCCCATGCAGGGAGGGTGCTGCCCCCAGGTGAGTGCTGGATGGAGGCCCTGCTCAGACGCCCAATTCCAGGGCTCCAGCCCAAGGCAGGGAGGCAGGGTAGGGGCAGGGGGCACACTCGCCTAGGGGGGACAGCAGGGCCAACAACCTGCCCCACCCACCACACAGGCCTACTGCTGCCTGGGTCCTGAGCCTTCAGGCCAGAGGGGGGCCCTTCAGTGGCCTGGATACAGCACCCACCCAGGAGGTCACAGAGGTGCCTTGCCCACCTCCCCCGCGTAGAGGGCAGACTGGTGTGGGGCAGAGGTCTCCATCATCCCTCCCCTCTCTCTGCTCCCACCTCTGTCCCTGGCCTGGCCCGACCACATCTAACACAGTAGGGCCAGACACTGAGACCAGACATCCAGCACAGTCTAGGCATGCACCTGGTGAGACCTGATGAGGACCTGTGGGTGCCCATGGTGGACAGCTTTGCCCATGTCCAGAGGTGGGGCGGTTATGAGCACCCCTGTTGAGGTTTCTCAGGGGCTTTTGCATGTGGATTCCAAATGGTGCCTGATGGGGCCCCTGAGCACTTCGGGGGGTGCCCTGTGCGTTGGTGTCCTCCATGACTCCTTGTTCCCCTGCCAGGGGTCATCCAGCATGGCCCAAGTGAGGCGGATGTGCAGCTCCCCTGCTGCGGCTCCTTGGGGTCTGACACTACCTAGCTGGCCTCCCTCCCCCCGTGAGCCAGCTTGTGGACGTGAGGAGCTTGTTCGAGGTGCTCTCTGCTCCAGTTAGAGCCAGCCTGTCCAGGTGTGGGGGCCACAGTGGTCGCTGCTCGGTGGCTTCAACCTTTTAGTGATAATGACAGGAGGAGTCTGAGCATCCCACATTGTCCAGGGACATTGGGACATTCACCTGTGACTGCTGCGACTCGGGAGGCATTGGCAGCGTGCCCGTGCAGGTCAGCCCCTGGACCCTGGAAGGAGCTGTCCCGGGAAGCTCAGGTGGGGCTGTGTGGTGCTGTGTGCAAACTGTGTCCCGTGCTGAGGACTGGCCCTGTCTCAGGCTGGACCTGCACTCCTTCAGAGCTGCCCCACACTGGGGGTCCTTCCTGGGAGTGGCTGCTTAGCAGGAAGTCTCCACAGCAGCCTCACCATGTCCGTGCTCTGCTCTGGCAACTTGAGGGCTCCGTCAGTGTCCCCAAGGCAGAGAGTAAGGACGGCTTGCAGCCCCTTGGAGCCCACCAGCCGCTGTTCAGAGGGCGGCAGACAAGTCTTGGTGGCTCTCCTCAGATGCGAGAGTCTGGGAGGGGAGTCTGGAAGGCTCCCGTAAGACTCACCATACGCCTGTGGTCCTGGGCCTAGCTCTGTCCTCTGCAAATCCAGGGAAGGACAGACCCGCACAGTGGGGGAGGGGCCAGTGGGGAGAAGCGCTGCCTAGAACCCGTGGGTACCCCAGCCTCAGCCATGGGACCCCCTTGTCGTGGCCACATGGCCTTGGAGCCTTTGCCAGGAGGGTGTGGTCACAGACTGCCCTGTCCTGTGCCGCAGAGCCAGGGTGCCTCTGAGTGCTGTTTACTAGCTGTGACAGTCTCCCGGCAGCCAGGCTGGGGCAAGTCCTTGTTGGTATCTGGTAGGTGCTGCCCCGCCCAGAAACGTCCCGGGGACAGCGCCTGTGCCGGGCAGGAGTTCCTGTTTGCCTTAGGGCTTCCTGAGGAACTGGGCCTCGGGAGCTGGGGCTGGGAGAGCTTCACCAGCAGCACTTCCAACCCACGCTCCCCTTGGAGGTCTGACCCAAGAGCCAGACCTGTGCTCCCTGACCTCCTTGCAGGTCTGTGTGGACATAGCTTAACACCAGAGAGGACCCTGCCAGTGGGGGCCGTGCCGAGGTCCACTTCTGAGGCTCTCAGGGGCGTCTGAGGACATCAAGGGCTGGGCCATCCAGCCTGACCTGGGCCCTGGGGAAGCAGGCACGGGGCCCCCACACTGGAGGCAGAGTCTCTGGATGGGAGCTTCACTCATGTACTTGAAGGATGGGCATTGGCACGTCCTCAGGTCCTTCCCCAGTGGACACGCCAGGAGCTAGGTCTGACAGAGACAGCAGAGACCGGAGGCAAGTTGCTGCCCACAGAGACCAGGCCCTCCCCTCCAGGGAGCAAGCCACGCGACCTGCCACCCAGAGGTGTGGGCCCCTCTGAGCCCCATCGTCAACCTCACTGAGGCCTTGCAGGGCCTGGGCAGTGCTGCTGGGAAGCCAACCGACCAACCAACCAACCTCAAACTTCCGTTTGAAGAGGCTAAAGAGTGGTGGGAGGGTGCAGCTGGGGAATGAGTGGGTTGGGCCTCTGGTAACTGTAACTGTGACCACTGACCATGAGTCAAAAACACCACCCAATCCCAGGAATCCAAAAAGTGCAGGCCTGACATCAACGTCCGTTAACCAGTACGGCTCGAATAACTGACGGCGCGGCTCTCAAATCCACCTTCCACGCGGGCAGGTTTGTCCAGAGAGGGCACAAGAAAATGTCCTGGTCAGGCTGGCAACGCAGACAGCAGCCCGGCCCTCCCACCCGCCCTGGCCCGCTGCCCATGACGCCTGCAGGGTCTGCAGCCCGCACGGCGGGAAGGCTCTGGGCACATCCTCGGCTCTTTCCGTGGTGTGTGTTCCACAAAGGGCAGCCTCGTTTCTGCAGTGACAAAGGATGAAGCTGTTGTCACTATGCCTCTGGGTGGGGGCAGACCTGTCCCCAGGGTCTCTGCCCCAGAGGGGCACCGGGTTGGCACTGCGCTTTCTTAGTTGCCCTGGCCTCCGGTTACAAATGTGGCCCCTGGTCAGAGGCGGTGGGGAGTGGCCTGAGCTGGGCTCAGCACTCCGCGTCTGAGGGGGTCAGTACCCTGTCCAGGAGCTCAGAAGGTAATTGAAGATTTGGGTGAGGAGTGGGCACCCTGGGGGCTGCGTGGAGGTGGCTTGTCCCTGCACTAGCAGAAGGGGCTGTCCCTGTTGATGACATTGATGTGAACGGAGGGCAGCGCAGGGAGGGGTGGGCCTGGGGCAGCGTCGCCCCAAGACGCAGATTGCAGGCCCCGGTCTTTCCTGAGCTGCTCCTCAGTGCCCATCACACACCTGCAGGCAGTTCTTGCTGCGGGACAAACCCCGGGCCTGGCTCCTGCCAGGCAAGGGCTCCACCACGTCCCCAGCCCCGTAGGCCACAGGGTGCAGGGTGCCGCCGGCGTCCTGGCATGGACGTGGACCCAGGGCAGGCCCAGGCCTCACGCTGCCTTGACATTCCCCGTCATGGGTGAACAAGGGCCATGCTTTCTGTTCACACAGGGCCTCCTGAAGGAAGCAGCAGTCCAAGAGCGCTTCCGCAAGTCCAGGAAAAGGCCTGCCTGTGAGGACCCGGGGGCAGGGCAGGGCAGGGCAGGGCAGGGCAGGGTAGGGAGGCCTCCAGCTCCTGGAAGGGCCTCAGAGGAAGAGCCAGAGGCCACCCCACCCCCACAGCGCCGTGGGGCATCTGGGGGAGGTCAGCGGGGGACAGGGCTCCAGTGACCAGGCTGGGGGCACCTGCAGCCCCACAGCCCTGACCAGGCTCTTCGCTTTCCTGTGCTCTTGAGAAGGGAGGCCACCCTGGAGGAGGGCTCTGTCCTACCTAATAATGACTCCCAGCGCCAGCCCAGCCAGCCACCGCTATTTTTAGCGTCCCCTCATCCAGCCCTGGTGTGACTCAGCAAGGCCGGCTGTGATGAGCGAGACATGCCTGCCACAGGGGGATGCCGGGGGAGGGGTTCGCAGGGGCCGGGGGGCCAGGCCTGCCACAGGACCTGGGCCTGCGAGCATGGCCTCAGCCTGGGACAGCACAGTGTTCTCCCCGCCTCCACCACCACCGCCCTCCTGGCTCCCAGCGGGCTCCTCCCCAAACTGGAGCATGGAAAATCTGATGTCAGAATTCCAGCGTCAGCAAGGAATGTGGCCTGACCTTCACCTCCCAGAGCTGCCATGCCCAGGGCCCGAGGGCGCAGGCTCGGCTCCCCCGTGTCTCTGGGCACCCTGGGGGCCACCTCTCCAGGGGGCCACCCACCCTCCCCCTCGCCTGGTCCCCACTGCAGACCTGGCCGACTGGCTCCACAGTGTCACCCTGCCGCTGAGCACCCCGGGGCGCCACGCGGCGGGTCCCTGGGCTGGCCTTGCCTCAGCAGCCTCTGTTGGTGCCGCGGCCTGGAGGACTGAAGACTGGAGCGGCTTCTGGGGCTGGTCATGGTGGGTTGGCCCAGCCCCAGCCCTAACCCTCCTGGGCTTGGCTGAGGCCCCAGCTCCCCACTCCTGGGAAGAGGAGGGTCACAGCCCAGGAGAGCTGGGGTGCATGTGTGCGGGGTGCCCACACACGCAGGCGCACCTGCGAACACGCCCAGGCCTGTGCTCGTGTCCCCTCAGAGGGGCCACCGGGGACCCGCCTGGAAAACAAGGAGGCCTCGCAGTGGGTGGGGACTGATGGCGGCGCTGAGTGGAGTCGGTGGGCAGTCCTGCGCTCTGTGGGGCTAGCCTGTCTGCAGGCCGACTGCCTCCCCCAGGCCTCTCCACGGGAGTCCTGTCCACGCTGGGTCACAGCCCCCGGACCCTCCCCTTGCTGCCTCTCTGCTTCAGGCACTAGGATGCGTTATGGTCAGAGAAACCTGCATCCTGAGCGGGGGTGGCACAGCAAGTCAGACCTCATCGGCCCAGCGCCTTCTTGTCTCCTAGTCCGACTGTAGGGAAGCAAAGGAAAATAAAAAGGTTTTTATTAAGTTAGAACGAAAACATCGTGCTGCTGTCCATTAACTTCAAAGTCACTTAGAAAACGGTCTCCATTTATAATACCTGGCCAGCCACGCTTGATGTCTCCTTCCCCTTAAGCGTCCCGAGGAGATGCACCGGGAACAGAGCAGCCGACCCCACAGCACCCATCACAGCCAGGGCTTGCCACCTTTTGTGGTCGTCTGGCAGGAATTGTGACCAGCCAGGAGACTGGCAGGCTCTGGCAGGAGACCTGACTGCACCCTCTGCTGCCCAGAGGTCACAGGGGGCTGTGGCACAGGAAGGGGGTGGGACCCCTGGGAAACACCTGTGGGTCTATTGGGGCACAGCCGTGCTGGGCTCCCTCCCTCCAGAATCATCAGGTGAAGGGCTAGGGACGGCCAGTGGAGCCGGGGCCCTGCCCCACAGCCCCCAGGAGGGAGTTACAGGACAGAGGACGCTGGGAAACTGAGGCACCACGGAGACTCCCTCTTCACTCCTGGGTTCTGGTGATCACGTCACACAATGTCAGACTTGTCGCTCGGCACCGCGGGCCCGGGAGAGGGAGGTGCAGCCAAATGCACAGGGCGTCCTGGCTTTGAGGGCAGGGGCCACACACCGAGCCTCAGAGGACAGAGGAGCCTCCCGGAAGGGCACTCGGCACCCAGGAAAGACTCCCCAGGCCACTGTCCAGCCTCAGCTCTGGGAAGGAAGAACACATGCCAGTGAACTGCAGGGGAAGAAACCCAGCCCTCTCGTCCAGCCTGAGGCAAACAGGCTGAGTGTCCCCACACACAGGGGCACACTCACACACGCACGCAGGCACGCACGCACATGAACAATCCGGTCACACACGTGCCACCCGTGTACCACCCCCATGCACACACGTGGACCACAGTTACATCCCCCCGCCCGATCCAGGTACCCCATGAGCCTCCCCACCACCTCGCCGTGTGCCCACAGGAGGGCCTGCAGCAGGGGGCGAGGTATCATCCTGGGGTCTCATCCGGAGAGCCAGTCTCGAGACAACCTACTCAGGAACCCCATGAACATCTGGAAACCCGGGAGATCTGCACCCTGGGGAGGAGTCGAGGTCTCTGGAGGAGACAGGAGGGAGAGCGAGAAACAGCAACAAGGAAGATGGGACAACCTGGGCTCGGCTTGGGGGTGGACAAAGTGCCCTCAGCCACACTAGGCCCCTGAGGCTGCTTTCCAGAGCTCACTGGTGAGGCACTGCCGCCGGCCTTTGGGGGCTGCTGGGGATGGGCCCAGGCCTCACGCACGCCAGGCCGGTGCTCCTCCACAGCTCCAAATGGTTTATTTGGTATTTTCACCTCTAGAAGTGAGTGACAGTGTAACGGCGATCTTTAAACAGCTCGGCTGGAGCAGTGCTGCTCGCAGGGGCCCCCGCTTCTTCCCACGAGCCATGGATGAGTGCTGGAGGAGGCCCGAGGAGGCCCGAGGAGGCCTGAGTCCCCTGCTTGCTGTTCCTTCTTGCCCAAGCAGACACCCCCAGCCACCAGGGTCTAAAGCACAATCACAGCCTGCTCAGGAAACAAGGAAAACTAAGACACTGCTTGTGAAAATTCTGGAATGTGTCAAAAACCCTTCCCAGAGACAAACTGGCCATTTATGAAATATTCAACTACAGTAATTAGAAACAAACAGGGAAGAACCGATCACTTTAAAAGTAAAAACTAAAGACTTGGGAAAATAATAAAAATTTATTAATACACCAGGCTCAGTGGCTCATGCTTATAATCCCAGTGACTTGGGAGGCTGAGGCAGGAGGCTCACATGTTCAAGGCCAGCCTCAGCAACTTAGCAAGGCCCTGTCTCAAAATAAAAAAAATAAAAGGACTGGGAGGCAGCTCAGTGGTGGAGCACCCCTGGATTCCATCCCAAGTATCACAAAAAGAAAAAAAAAAAAAACATAAATTAATGAAATGGTTTCAAGAAGCATGAGGATTGAACAGCCAGTGGCTACAAAGGACTTTTGAACACTGTTCTCCAGGCCTCTCCTCTAGTGAAGGTGTGACCGGTGAGCCTTGCAAAAGTTCCCAGAGCAGGCTCCAGGGCCTGCTGATGAAGGCTAGGTAGCATCTAATCATCGTGTGAGACTGGCGTAAACCTGACCAGGACCTCAAACTGATCTGAAAAGAAACTCATAGACCACTCATGTCAAGATCATGATTGGGGCCTCCGCAAATCAAGCGCAAGAGGAGAGCAGCAGAGTGACCGGCAACACCCAGCGGGGTTTATCTCAGGAATGCCGAGTGCTTCATCTCAAGTAACTCATGAGCCAAAGGTCAAAGGAGAAAAACCCTACCTCGATAAACGCCAAGGAGGGTTTGATAGCATTCTGCACCCACTCCTGACATTCTTAGACTCTTTTTTCCTTTTCTATCTGTTTATTGTGTGCTATGGACCATGACAAAGGCTTGCTGGGTCTGTCCCCTTTAGCCCAAGAGGCGGGGGCCAGCAGGACCCACTTTACCCAGGGCTGCCCAGGCTCAGGGAGGTGACAGAGGTGGCGGGGTCCAGGCCAGGCTCCTGGTGGTCTCTGCCCGTGTTTCTGTGGGACGGCTGTGTGCAGATCTCTCAAGGAGCCCAGAGAACGTGGAAGCTGGGCTTGAGAGAGCCTCCCAGAAGCTCAGCCAGGGCTGCTTGGGGCCCACAGCGCGTCCATTGCAGGATAGGGCAGGCCCAGGTGTGGGAGGACACTGGAGGCCCCCTGGACCTTCCCCACAAGGTCTCGCAGTCTGCTGTGGAGTCAGTGGAGACCAGTGGCTGACGGAGGAACTGGGAAAGCAGCCCACCTTGGGGAGCCATCGTCACAGCTCTGTGCTCAGTGGGGTTTCCTGCCAGCGCATCTCCCAGAGGACAGCAAGTGGGCTCGCCGGGGAGGACCACAGGAGGAGACTGATCCAGACCTGGGCTAGGGACTTGGTCAGAGCAGAGACCGTGTGGGGGCCAGGAGGCCACAGTGACCCCAGAGGACCTGGACAGGACGGCCGGGACTGCCTGGGGTCTCACTTCCAACTGGTGTGCGCAGTGGAGAGGACTGCTGGGCCAGGGCCTCCCAGAGCACTTGGAAGTCAGGAGGCCACTGTGGACCTGGGGGTGACCCTGGCCTGGGCACTGAAGACCAGAGTCCAGTAGAGGCTCCTGCTTCCACTTCCAGGGCTGCGTGGACTCTCTGGGGCAGGCTGCAGGCCGAGCAGGCAGGTGTGCTGGCTGCACTGGCCACAGTCCCCTCCAGCTCTGGAGTCCTTCCCAGGGCTCACAGTGTGATTTTCCTGCAGAGCGGAAAGTGAACTGGACATCAGGGCCAGCCTCTCACTATCCAGCTTCTTCCTGTCCACTGTTGCAGTCCGAGTGGTTGCTGGCAAGGGGCCTGCTGGTGGGATGGCAGCACTCTGGTCACATTGGCCCAGGTGGCTTTGCACCACCCTCAGGCAGCAGGGGGTCCTCAGGAGGCCCGGGACTGCCCTGGAGCTTGGTCCTCACCCTGGATATCATGGGGCTAGCTAGGCAGGGCTCCAGGTCCTGGAGCAAGGATGTTCTGGTCTCTTCCATGAGTGGCTCCTGGCTCTGTCCTGGATGGAGGGAGCCAAGAGGGTCTGCATTGCTGAGGAGCTGGGCACAGCTTTGTGTGGGACAGAGGGAGAGGCACCACTTGAGGACGGGGGGGACCCAGGGCAGGGCTCCAGGAAAACAGATGTGCTTGGAAGAGGCAGGGATGGGGCAGGGACAACATGACAGCCATGGGAGAGGGTGTGGCCACAGGCCAGGGCACAAGGTCCAGGCACAGGCATCAGATCGTCCCAAGAGCAGGGACCAGTAGGGCGCAGCCTGCCTGCTGGGGACCCACCCAGAGGGAGGCAGGTCCTGAGGACAGATTAGGTGTGGGTGGGAAACCCAGCCTCCAGCCTGGATTCAGCCTGGTGAGGACCTGGAGCAGCAGGAGGATTCCCCATGCTTCTCCAGACAACCGAGGAGCCTCCAGCATGTGGCCCTGGCCACCAGACCCCATCCTTTGGCCAGAATCTCTCATTTCTGGCCTCCTCTGCTTCCAGAGTTGACATCAGAAGCCCACTGGGATCTATAGCATGGAGGTCTTCACCCTGATTTCTGTCCAGTCCTGGGTGGAGGCCTTCTCCCATCCTTGCCCCAGCGGCTCAGATAAAGCAGCATCTTGCAGAGTTGACCGGACACAGTGTGGCCATTGGCTCATCAGACTGCCCTGGTGCCCTGCTCTATCCTGCCCACCACTTGGCCCCTTCTGTCCTTCTCCACTCCCCTGACCACCAACCTTCTCCTGAACCAGGAAACTGCAACCCCATCCAGCCTGTGGCCCGGCACCTGGATTCCCTCTGCCTGAGCATTTCCTCTGGGGCTGCGTGGTTGGCCTCTGGTCTGGTCTGGAGCCCTCCCCTCTGTCTCCTGTCCCTGGTCCCTGGTTCAACCTTGCCTCCCTGTTTAGTCACGGCCTGGACACCTTGCGGGGGGGGGGGGAGTACTGGGAGACCTCCCCACACACTCCCACTTGGCTGCTCCTGAGGGTGAAGCAGGCACAGCCTGAGGCTCCCCTGGGGGCTCCGTGTGGTTGGAGTTGAGTGCTGGTGAGGGCCCTGCTTGCCCCACGGCCCAACACTGGCCGTGCCTGCCCACCCGGGAGCCCCTCACCCCGTGGGGTGGCAGCTGCTCCTTCTCACCTGCCTCCCCAGCCCTTAGCAGCTGGGGGCGGCCCTGCAGGGCAGCGAGCACAGGCTCTCTGGGAAATGGGCTCAGCCTCCCTAGGGACAGCGAGGAGGTCAGGGTCCTCTCCACTCAGGTGTCCTGCTGTGTGTGGTCACCTGTTTGTGGGGCTCTGAGGAACCACATGTCAAGCACTCCGTGTTCTTGTCTGTGTGTGGCACACTTGCCACTCCATCCAGAAAGTGTCCACTCCATCCAGAGGGTATCCACTCCATCCAGAGGGTGTCCACTCCATCCAGAGAGAGTCCACTCCATCTAGAGAGAGTC
>JAJEJO010060841.1:0-27209 GCA_020662805.1 Glaucomys volans | reverse complement strand
CGGAGAAGCTCTGAATTGGGCAGAGGGGAGGGAGGAAAGCGGAGGGACGTGGGGTGGAAAGAGGGTGGACAAGATGGACATCATTACCCTAGGGACAAGTATGATCACAAAACCGGTGTGACAAGTATGATCACAAAACCGGTGTACAACCAAGAAATGAAAAGTTGTGCTTCATTTGTGTAAAATGAACCAAAATGCATTCTGCGCTGGTGTGTAACTAATCAGAACAAATAAAAACTTTAAAAATAATAAAAAATAAATAAAATTCTCTTAACCTCAGTAGATGTTGAGATTTTCATGATAATTGCTGGAGAAGACTTTAAGAATAGAAAATTAAAGGGCTAAAGTCAATGGTCTCTGTGAGAAATAGAAAGTCCGGTGGTTCATCTTCAGAATATAGTATTCAGCCTGACCTGGGATTAAGGTTCAAACCTAGGTGCTTTAACTACAGCCTACAGCAATTTTCCCACCCCAATTTTCCGGCCCCAATTTTAAAATTAGCCAGTTGCATAGACTGTCACCAGAGCTCCTCCGGTCAGAGCAAGGGGCTGTGCAGCCTTAGGGATAAAGGGCGGCAGACGGCACGCCCAGTGGGGCTGCTAGCCGGGTGCAGGGCACACCCTTCTGCAGAAGTCAAGCTGACCTGCCAGCTACTTCTAGGTCGTGACTCCTTGCCACCCTGGTGTCACTAACACCTCTAAGGCCCTTTCCCAGACTTCTAAGCCTCAGCTAAGCAGAATCTGTTCTGGAAGACAATGCATTCCGTTTTTCTTCTTCTCAAACAGAATCCACTGCTAGTGACTACAGAGGCCACTCTCACAGAACCAGACAGCCCCTGGAATCTTCTGGAAGATTATTCCATGAAAACTCCTGTGTCAGGAAAGCTCCACCAGGAGCAGGACGGGGCAGCTGGGGCACCACCCACAGCCCCCTGGAGGGATGGTGAGCAGCCCACAGGAGAATGAAAACCAGGGTCCTGGGGCAAAAAGAAAAAAGAAGGATGGGAGGAAGGAAGGAAGGAAAACACCCATTCTCCAGCAATGAGATGTGCTACTCGCCAGCCTCAGAAGGACTTTTTAAATCTTAAAATCCAAGTCCAAAATAACATAAGTCTAAAAATAGGGCCCCTGTAAAATAAACACTTGCTAAACTTCCTGCTTCTCCTTCACACCGTTAATCACTAAAGGAGGCTGGGGACACCAGCCTTGCAATCCCACCCAGCAGGGGAGGGACAGGGCAAGCCGGCTGGGGACACAGGCACCAGCTGCAGGGAAAGTTGAAGCCAAACATCAGCAGGTCAGACACAGGCAGACCACCCCACCCCTGCCCCTCACTGCAGTGGGTCAAGACCCCAGAGCCCCTTCCTGCACCGCAGCACTGTCCAGGAGGCAGCGGGAGCCTGAGCCTTTGCCCTCCACACCCCCACACCCTAGCCCGCTGCGTCTTCACACAGGGAACCAGGCTCCTCCTCCCAAAACTCCGTGCTGCCCAAGGACCCTGCTCTCTGGCACCCAGCCACCCAACCCCACATTTCGAAGCGGAGAACAGTGGACGTGCTAGTGTACTGACCGTGCACACCTGCAAGGCCCAGAGAAGCACCAACACAGGCGACAGGAAGCAACAGAGCACACTGCAGGGAGCTCTGAAGACCAGGGGCCTGGCCCTGGCTCAGCTCAGAATGACCGCAGGCCTCTCGCTCCGCCCAGACCTTGTTCTTGTGGCCAATGACACACATGCAGGAAAATGTACAACGTAACTCACCCTCAGATCAAAAAGGACACCCCAAGACTCTTGAGTGCTGTTCCACCCACGAAGTTACACTGTCAGGTCTGTGCAATGTTCCTGTTGGAGGACTAAGCGTGACTACCCCCATCTCAGAAGAGCTTACCAAGGTGCGCTAACCACACAGTGAGTGCTGGGCACAAGGCTTGAGACCATGGGTCCACACCAGGACCCAGGCTCACAAACCCACAGTCTGTGACCAACACTGGGCCCACAGGCAGGAAAGACCCTGGACAGCGGGCCATAAGGACCCAGATTGGAACAAGCAAGGGTGCAGAGGGAACTCTCTCAAGACCAAGCACTGCACGCAAGCAGACCCTGCCAGACAGCTCCAGCCTCAAGACACACACCGAAGCCGGCACACTGCAGGGCCAGAGTCAGGCATCGGAGATGCAGACCCAGTCCCAAAACAGACACACCTCTTTTCAGGCCCACAGAGGGGTTCCAGAACTGCAACCTGAGATGGGAGAGCTGCACACAAGGCCAAGGCTCCCACTGCCACCTTCCCTTCCTCTCTCCCCACCCAGGTGGGGCCAGCTGTCCACAGGGAGCCCCATGATTGGCTTAGGCAGACCAGTGCTAAGCCTCTAGCGAGCATGGCACTTAGCACCTGCACTCAAATACGGGGCCTGGACTCCCTGTCCCTGGCTCCTGCACCTGCTTCCTGGACAGCAGGGTGAGTGCGCTTCCAATCTCTAAGACTGCAGGCAAGAGGAAGGTCAGCCTGTCCTGACTCAGCAGGGGGGCGGGGGTGGAGGGATATCCAGAACATTCCTTTAGGACATGGGCCTCTCCCACCTGCTCAAAGCTCCCAACAGATCTAGAATGTGGTACCCAGGATAGCATGTGGCAGGCAAAAAGCCCCTTGACTTATGTGGGGCGTGGAGGAGTGGGGAGAGTAGTGCTGTAGCCAGGCTGGGGAGCTGGCAGGGTGGGGAAGGGGTGGGCCCACTGCAGGCCACCTGCCTAACCAGGCCCGCCCCAGCAGCAGCTCAGGAGGAGGCATCACGCCAGGCCTTCAGAGGAGCCCCACATGAGAGATGCGCAGGTGCAGCTCTGCAAAGGGCTTCTCCACTGCAGGGCATGAGGCCCCTGTGCCAACGGAATGGACACACCCAAAACCCAATGTCTGACCCTCCTTGGAGAACTAGCCATTCAAAGAGCTTGTTTAGTATGGAGCCTCCTGCTCAAGTGACCAACAGGCACGGCCAGCCGACTGAAGGGCGACCAGCAGCATCCCTCAACAATTCACTGGGACCCTGTGCAGACCACAGAATGAACACCTTATGCAACTGAAGCCCTCACAGTCCCAACCAGGAGCAAGACCAGTCCCAGCTGCAGTAGCGCCCCACCACAAACAGGGTGGAGGAACCCTCACCTCCCTCTGCCAGGCCCACCAAGGGCTCTGCCCCAGAATCCACCCCTGCCCCACCTGTCTTTCTGGCCTCTGCAAGTGCGAGAGCACACGTGATGTGCATGCAGACCCACCCCAGAGGGGCACACCACCCCTGACTGACCACTAGCCCCCTGCATGGAAACACCCTTCTGGTGACACACACACAACCCAGAGATGACCGGGGGGCAGGAGGGCCTTCAGTGGTGGCCACAGGGTCACCTGGCTAGCAGGAGCCCTCTGAACTCACCAAAATATTGCTTTTCAAAAAGTAGACCCAAATACTCACCATGTCAGCCTAGGCTCTGACTTCCTTAACAAGACCCCTGAACACAAGAAGTTAAATCAAGAATCAATAAATGGAATGGACTCAAACTAAAGAGCCTCTTTTCAGCAAAGGAAACAATCAATAATGTACACACAGAGCCCACAGATTGGGAGAAAATCTTTACCACATGCACCTCAGATAAAGCATTAATCTCTAGGATACATAAAGAACTCAAGAAACTTAACACCAAAAATACAAATAATAACCCATCAATAAACGGGCAAAGGAATTGAACAGGCACTTCACAGAAGAAGATATACGATCAATCAGCACATATGTGAAAAAATGTTCAACATCTCTAGCAATTAGAGAAATGCAAATCAAAACTAAGATTTCAGCTCACTCCAATCAGAATGTCTATTATCAAGAATACAAGCAACAATAAATGTCGGCAAGGATGTGGGGAAAAGGTGCACTCATACATTGCTGGTGGGACTGCAAAATGGTGCAACCACTCTGGAAAGCAGTATGGAGATTCCTCAAAAAACCTGAAATGGAACCACCGTTGACCCAGCTATCCCACTCCTCTGTCTATACACAAAGGACTTAGAATCCGCACACTACTGCGATGCAGTCCTATCAATGCTTAATTCACCATAGCTAAAATATGGAACCAAACTAGATGCCCTTCAACAGATGAACAGATAAAGAAAATGCAATATACATGTGTGTGTGTGTGTGTGTGTGTGTAAACACACATACAGATATACACACGATAGAATATTACTCAGCTTTAAAGAAGAAAGTGTGATATATATGTGTGTGTATGTATGTGTTATATATACACACACACATACAACAGAATATTACTCAGCTTTAAAGAAGGAAATTCTGCCATTTGCTGGTAAATGAATGGAGTTAGAGAATATTATGCTAAGTGAAATAAACCAAATCCCAAAAAACCAAAGGCTGAATGTTTTCTGTGATATGTGGATGCTAATTCACAGTAAGTGGGTGGTGGATGGGGAAGAATAGAGTTACTTTATACTGAGCAGAGGGGGGTGAAGAGAGGGGAAGGGGTGTGGGGGAAGGAATGATAACAGAATGAAACAGACATTATTAGCTCATGTACATGTATGACTGCATGACCAATGTGACCCTGTAATATGCATAATCAGAAAAAGGAAAGATTACACTCCATTTATTTATGAACTATCAAAATGTATAAATGCAGTCTGCTGTTATGCACAACTAACTAGAACAAATTAAAAATTAATTAAAATTTTAAGAAAAAGATACTGCTTCTAAGGAGCCAACCTGCCTGGAAGCCCAGAGATGCCTCAGGCACCCTTTGCCATCAGACCTGTGCTACGCACACACATCCTGCTGTGTGAAAGGACAACAACCCCGCATCCTGAGGGACCATGAAGACCCTCGTTCCCAGACAGCTGGCACCCAGAGCTGGGCTGCAGCCTGACACAGCCAAGCACAGCACAGGCATCCCTCCCTAAACCCCACACAGGCACTCCGGGACCAACACCTGCAAGAGACCCTTCTCTTCCGGAACCTGACATGAGCCTGGGCCGAAGCTCTGTGGACAGTGGCCACACCCGAGCAGGCCTCTGCGCTGACAGATGCAGTGCCTGGGGGCACGGGGCTGCCCAGAGAAATCCGGGCCAGTGTCAAGCCGAGGTCAGGTTACCATTTGCTCTTTAAAAGTCTAGAATCTAACAAATGACTCAAAAATAAAAGTACCAATTGTTAGAAAACATTTAAAATGGGCTCTGTCATTTCAATGTGTTTGACTATCAGAAGAGTCCAGGGGTGGGTGGGCTGGAAAGGAGAGTGGGCAAAGGCACCCAGGGACCCCACTCCACCTCACTCCACTCGGGCCAGGGGCTCGGCTTAGGCCATATAAAACCCAGAAGAGGCACCGTCCAGCAGCCAGCCCCCAAACACACCCGTCTCAGCACCAACTCTAGCTTCTGCTCAGTTAAGGGTTTCTCCTCAGTCCTTCCCCAAGTTCAGGAGGATGCCCAGCTGGCACCGTGGGGTGGGGCTGGTGGAGGTAAGGGAGGCTCTAGTGGTTCTGCAGTTGACCCTGCCCAGAAGCTCACAGACTGTCCCCTTAGCTGGGCCATGTTGATAGGACTGTACTCTACATCATGTCCCTCTTTCTCCTTTCTTTGTTCTCTTCTGGCCTCATTTCCTCCAAAGATCATGTTCCCAAGTTCACTTCTTCCATTCCAAACTTCTGGTCAGGCTGGGCCTCCTTGAGATCCCAGGGTAACTCACGCTCCTTCTCCTATGAGAGTCCCACACACAAGGCTAAGACAGGCTGCCTCAGTAGACCCCTGTGACACCATCCCACGCCCCCAACTTTTGCCCTGATGGCACCCCTGGATGCCGAGGAGTCCTCGAAAACCAAGCCCACCCATACTATAAGCTCCCATCATCCCAGGTCCCCAAGGCAACATCTCCTTCCAGCTGCTCATGCCCAAGGCTTGACACCCCCTTGACAGGAGCTCCCTGCGGGAACTGAATAGTACCCTCCAAAACCCATAAACGTGAGCCCTGGTCCCAGGAAAGCCTATCCTTCCAAGGAGAAGACACAGAGAGACCCCTCCAAGGCACACAGGCGGCCACAGGAGGGCCCAGTGAGAAGGCGGGCATGCGCAAGGCAAGCAGGAGACAGCAGAGACCAGCCCTGCCTGTCCTGTCTCAGACCTACAGGCTGGAAAAGCACCCCCTGTGGGAGCTGTCACTACGGCTGAGCTAATATACCCCTCCCCTCAGTTCTCCCAGAATCCACTGCTCCCTACTGCTCCACTGCCAGCCCCCCTGCCGAACGACCCCCCCCCCCCCCCCTTCCTGGCTCCTTCCTTTCACCCTGAAACCACCATTTAGACAACAACTACTTGCTCAGGATACAGCCAGCTCAGTCCTCTGGAGGCCTGGGCCATACCCCGTCCCTGATGTCCAGAGCCACCTGATGACAACTGACCTCTTCCAGCAGGGCTCTGGCTTCTCCCACAGGATAGCGTGGCTTGTGGCCTTCAGAGGTCACCTGTAAGGAATCCCCACAGACATCTAAAAGCAGAGGAGAACCGGGAAGGAAAATGGCAGGTTTCTGGGGGACACCTCCAGGCTGAGACTCTCCAAGGGCTGCAGGAGACACGCCCAGCCCAGCCTCAGTGCTGCCAACTGGACGTGCAGGCAGGGCCCTTTACAACACTCAGCGGAAAAGGAAAACGTCCAGGACAATGGTCACACGGAGAATCCAAGGAGAACGACAAACTGTCCCCCACATCCCTGGGGAATCCCTCAAGCTGACCAGGCCTCTGGAGCCTGTGACCACCTGTGAGTTCTGGTCAAGCTCCCTCATTTAAACTGCCTAGTCTGCAGATGGGGGTGGCCCTCCACAATGGGGTCCCATGACTGAGGTGGTGCTCTCCCCGGAAGGGGCCTGGAGACAGGCACAGATGCCGCTCCCTTCCTGACGCGCCCCTCAACCCACTCCCCTCCACAGCTCACCACAACACACCAGGGGTCTCCAAATTCAGGGAAAGGGGCTGAGGTGTGGCTCAGCAGGAGGCCTGCCTAGCAGGCACGAGGGTCTGGGTTCTGCCCCCCAGCACTGCAGAAAGAAAAGAGAAAAACAAGGGGGAACCAAGCTCATGACCTCACTTCTCTTGAAGTGTCCCCACTTCAGGGGCACCAACTGTCACCCTAGCTGGTTCCCCAATCTCTCTTTTGTCACCAGCCACATTGTCTCCAATTCTTCATTTGTCCTCTGGCCAGTCTAGCTTGTGGCCCTCACTGAAGAACTGATGTGGACATCAGTGACCACTCTGAAATGCTACCTCGTTGACAGGCCCACAGTCCCCACTGGGGCCAGCACCTGTGAAAGGGCCTCACCCAGAGCACTGTGCCCTCCCATGCCAGCTGTGAAGCTGGAGGCCTGGGCCATACCCCGTCCCTGATGTCCAGGGCCTGTGACCAGCCCTGCTGCCCAACTGAAGACAAGGGACCTCCCCAAGGCCACACAGCCTGCACAAGGGAACTGGCAGGCTGGCTCTGGGCCCCATGCTCTCACTGGGCTGCTGCCACAGATGTGGGCCCCAGCCCTTCACAGCACTTGCAAGACCCTCCCACATCTCCACCTGCCCCTGACCTCTTCCCACCTGCCAGACCATTTCCTAGGGGCCTCTCTCCACTGCTCCAGACTGAACCCAGTCCCTGAGCACATTCCCTGGGTATCCTTCTTACCCACCTACCCCCGCCCCACACAGAGCCACGAGGGCTGTCACTCACCTTCACCTACACAAGACTGGCGGAGGGACAGCACATAGCATGGGCACAGAGCCACTGGAGCACTCCGGGCATGTGCCCAGCACACAGAACATGGGTCTTCCACAAGGCTTCCTCTGAGCTACAAACACCACCACGGGACAGTGCTCTACAGCCCCCTGGGGTGGGGAGGGCAGAGCAGGGCAGGACAGTCCTGGCACCGTTAATGCCCAGGCTGACACTGTACAGACAAAACAAAGTGAGGACTTGTTGGCACTGGTGCTGATTCAAAGTCGGGCGCCAATCTTTTTGTAAGGGGCACAGTGATCTCCCAAGAGTTCAATAATTCTCTCCCTAACATTTCAGTTTAGAACTCTCTTTTTCTTCATTCAATGTAGTTCAAATTGAGCCTAATCTTAACAAATTTTGAGTGAGGCCAAACTGTTGACATTTAGCAAAGGCACCCACAACCAAAATAACCCAAGAAGTCCCCACACCCGCGCAGTCTGGATGCCAGCATTTCAGAGCATGCCGTAGGCTGCGCATGGAGACCACCAAGACAGGGAGCCCGGCTGTCCTCTCCACCAGGAGTCCAGTGCTGACTAGGACGAGAGGACGCCACAGTAGACGGAGACTATGGCACAGGGTCCAGGAAAGGCTCAAGAGTGACCACTGCCCCCACCCACCAACTCCTGACACCTTCTGGAACAGAGAGGTGCTGCACACCTGACACTCGCTGCCACCAGCCAGGGCCTGCCTCATGTCCCATCCAGTCCTGCCCACTTGGTGAAGGTCATCTCCTCAGGCACTTCCTGCCCGCCCTGGCCTCAGCTGCAAGGCACTTCCTGGATTTACTCCCACTTGCCCCTTCTCCAGGCGCCCCTCACTCGCACTCCTCACTCTCATTCCACTGCCATTGCCTTCAGGAGGCCCAGGGTCAGTGTGTGTGTCAGCCACATTCCATTCCCTGCTCAGTGCCAGTTGGTCAGCCCTGGGCAGCAGTGTGATGAGCAAGAAGAGACGCTAGGGGGACATGGCCCTCTTCCCTGACACATCTCTCAGCAACTGGGCTTTAGGTGCCAACCAGAGCCCCACAAGCAGCTGTGGGATAACCAGTCCTACTCTACAATGGCTAGGAAATGGATGACACACAGCATGGAGCAACATGACCCCAGAAGACGAAAAGACCTGGGCCACGTCAGTCCTGCATGTGGGAGGCAGCTCAACCTGTGCCCTCTGAGCTTCTCCTTGGGCCCTGTGACCCTACCTGGGAATGCCCCTATATCTCTCTGCTCCCTTTCCCTTGCTCCTGCTGGGTCTTGGCCAAAACCCCTTCCACACCCTGGCAATCCTCTAAGGTCCCCTAATAGTTCCTGGAGCCCAGCATAACATCCTTTCCCCAAGGGCTCTACAGAGGGATTCCCACAGTGCAGCTGGATGCAGCCAAGTGAGTAGGCAGTGACCAGTGACTCCGGGAAGCAGGCAGAACCAAGCAGACCTCAGCAGGGCACACGTGAGGGCTCAGGCAAGCCTTTGTGAAGCTGGGGTTCTGGGGAGAGGGTATGGGGGTCGAGTGCAGGAGTCTCAGGCCATGAACTGCCTCCAAGTGCCCGGGCCTCATGCAACACGAGCAAGGCAGGTGCATGCCAACAGCACCTGACTCAGGTAAGCAGGGAGGAGGCTGACTCAGAAGACGAGCACTGCACAGGCACAGCTGTGCAGCAGCTTGTGTGCCAAGATGACTCAAGAGCGCCCCAGTGTACCTGAGAGCTGACCAAAGGTGAACAGAGCATCCAGTGCCTTAGAGGTACGACCTCCACCCACAGGGTCTCAGAAGTACCACAACCCGGAGACCACGGCAAGGATCTCCCTCTTTCTAGCCAGGACTAGGCAGGGCCCGCTCCCTAGCACTGGGTGGAGAACT
This sequence comes from Glaucomys volans, assembly GCA_020662805.1. Lineage (NCBI taxonomy): Eukaryota > Metazoa > Chordata > Mammalia > Rodentia > Sciuridae > Glaucomys > Glaucomys volans. The sequence continues at coordinate 17,552 of JAJEJO010060841.1, read as the reverse complement.
CTCGAGACCATGTAGCCATATACCTGAAAGGAAAACCAGCAGCTGGTACCCAGCCTCAATTCTGAACCTGACCCCTCCCCCTGCAGACAAAACCAAAGCCCTACCCAGTAGGGACTGTCCTATGATCCTATGGGAGAAGCAGAAAGGAAATGCAAGTCCTGGGGAAAGTGGGTACATGGTCCTCCTGGGCTTGGTGAGAGGACAAGAAAGGGCTGCAGCCCGCCCACAGCTGCCTGGGAATGGGCCTGCATGAGGGGCAGGTCCAGGCAGGGACCTGTCTTCTAAAATCAGGGCAGAGAAGGGCAGAAGGAAGCCAGGAGGGCCATGGCAGCGTACGGAGGCCCAAAGTGGGTGGGTGGCATCTGCAGGCAGGGAGACTTGTGGTAAAACCACTTCCTCATGGTGCTTGTGGTCCAGGCGTGGACAGGGCCCTGGGCTACAAAGAGCACAAGAGTCACAACGTCAAGGGCGTCAAGCAGGCCTCTGCAGAGAGTGTGAGGCAAACAATGACACCAGGAGGAAACGCCAGTGTGGAGAGCAGCTCCAGGGCTCCCCTGGCATGCAGAGCCTGGCTGGCGAGAGAGTCAGGGCACAGCAAGGCTGCTCAGAGAGCCAAGCGGGGCCTCCCAACACTGACCTCTCAAGTTCATGCCCAACTCATCCTCACCAATATAAACACTGCTCACAGGACTTCAAATAAACAGATTTCTGCAGGAAAAAGAGCCTAGAAGTAAACACTCTCCAGGCTTGTGGTTGGCCAGGGAAGTGGTACCGCTGGCCTTTCCCCTTTCTGCTGGTTTCCAATTGACTGTGAATGTGGTTACATTGGTTTGGTTCCTGATTCTACGATTCTAACCAGAATGCAATGACGCAAAGGCTCCACAGGCTCTGCAGAGGGACGCCCCTTCCCCACCCACTCGGGCTCCCGGGGCTGGCGAAAGCCAGCTGCACCTAGCGCCCTGGAGAAGGTGGGCGGGCAGGCGGGAGCCAGCCAGGCCTCTCCAGGTGGCATCTAGAAAGGAGCAACACCCTGAGGCAGAAACAGATGCCACCAAAATGCACAGGCACTGGGGTCACGGCCACCCTGCAGACCTGCAAATGCCGGCCTGCTTAGGAGGGCACGAGCACCTGTGCAGTGCAGGAAAGCCAAGCAGCCACCACCTGGCTCCCAGCGCCACCGAAGGTTAGCCCTCCTCATCCTGGTGCCCAAGGTTGACAGCAAAACCTGCCTCTCGTTCTCTTAAGTCTTCAGGAAACAGAAACACCCAGACACTTGCCCCACGCTGCAGATGGAACACTGAGTGCCTGGACCACCCGAGGGACACAGCCCACAGAGTGGCCCTCTGCATCCTCGTTTACCATGCAGATGTGAGGCTTCCATCCGGCCTGCTCCTGGCTGCCCGGCCACCCTTAGGAAGGACTTCACCAAAGCCGCACCCTGGACTCTGAAGGAAGACCCTCCCAGAGCCTCACTCATACCCCACCCACAGGCGGAGCTCACAGCACACTTGCACCACGCTGGACCAGCCTTCTGCAGAGAGGAACGGCGCACCGAACAGCCTCCCTGGCCTCTCTAAACCGGTGCTTCCGTCTGGGTTCTGGAGAGATGCCCACCTCGGCACTCAGCCTCGGCACTCAGCAGGCAGCTGAGCACGGGAAACACCGGGAGGCTCCCGGCAACAGGGCGATGCACGCAGCACGTGACTGAGCAGGGGCGGCCTCCCACCACCAAAGCTTCCTCTCAGTTTTGCCCGAGGTTACAAAAGCTACAAAGAGAAGCGAGGGCCAACACGCATGCCCACCCAAGGCCAAGAGCATGGTAACCAGCAACAGGACCACACTCTGTGAAGGCGAGGCCTTTGAAGGAGCCAAACTGGCTCAAGTCACCAGTGCTCTGCCCTCCCACCCTGCAGGCCTCTGAAAACCACAGACTGAAGTGACATGCAGCTCATCGTCCCTCACACCCAGCACCCCCACAACCAAGGGGATACCAGAGGGCATCGGGCAGCCCTCGGGGGGCTGTAAGTTCAAGCCCTGACAATGTCCCCAGAAGCTCCATGCTCCTCCAGCAGGAAGCTGTGCAACTCCAAGGACCCCCTCATGGAGAGAACCTTCAGGAGGATGCCTCAGCACAGAAAGTGAGGCCCACGCCAAGGGCATCCGCCAGCTGTGGACAAACTCCCACCACCGCTCACACCTCCGGCCTCACAGCAGAGCAAGCCTCGGCTCCCACGGCTCCCAGCCAGCCTCAGGAGCGGCTGGGCCAGGCCCGTTTCCCGGCCCTGGCTCTTCCTGACTGAAGAGTGCCAGTCAGGAGTGCCAGGTCACAGTGTGTCCCAGGACTCCACTGGCCCTGTGTCACCATTCACCAAGCTTTTCACTCCTCTAACCCAGAGGTACAGAAAAAGGAATCAGAAAGTCCTGAGCCCTGGCCGTGAGGAACAAAGATGCATGGTGAGAGGGAGGACAGGGGCTGGTGGCCAGGGTGCAGTGCTGCTGTGTCTCTGGCCCCCACTTGGTCATCAGTAAGCAAGGGCCCTGCAGAGGAGCCCCAGAGCCCAGAGTAGCCCAGAGGGCGGAAAGTCTGGACAGGAATGTTAAGAGCTCCCCTCTGCCCCAGCGGGTTTTCAGACTCTCCTCAGCAGAAGCCTCGGTCTCTCTGCTTTGCCATTCCATCTCCCGATTTCTCCCTCATGCCCTTCCCCTCATTCAACCAAGGTACCTGCCTTCTGCTGCATTTAAAGGGAATCTGGGCAGGAAAGATGCCCAGAGTGCCAAGGTCAGAGTGCTGAGTCTAAGGGGGGCAGGGTCAGGCAAGAGCCTGCCTGTGCCCAGTAGGCCCTGCCTGGGCAGCCAGGAGCCCCAAGAATGGTCCCCCTGCTTGGGAGGGCTGTGGCAGAGAGGGAGGGGTCTTCTTTTCTCTCCTCGGTCCCCACCCACAGGACAGCGGCACAGGAAGCCAATGCACCAACCTATACCTTGCCAGCTGCAACAGCACCGAGCGTCGAGCAGTGTGGCCGAGGGACTCCTCTGTCCGTGTGAGCAAAGCCAAGGTCACTGCCCAGCACACTTACCCTGCTGTCCTGACCACTGAGAAATACCCAGCAGTCACCATGATATCAGGGTCCATAAACCACAGGTTCTGCTGACCCCAAATGGGTTAATGGTTGGTACACTGGAATCCACGGGGGAAAATATGCAAGTATTTTTTAGTTTAAAAATACATGAGTTTATAGAAAAAAAAAACCCAAAATGAAGACAGTGCCCCGGCCACTGAACACTCCTTATAAGATGCCAGGTAACAGCACTAGCATTGGGCCAGCGGGCATCCAACAAGCCCCTGGCACTGGATGATGTGTGAGACAGAGACAGCAGCGCATCTCCCCTCCCATTCCACAGCAGGAGACAGAAAGGCTCCACAAACGTCTTCTGGAGGGGGACCTCTGGCCCACCCTGAACAGGACAGCCGAAGGTGCCCGTGGCATGCCTGCAGGTGTGCTGCACAAGCGAGGCAGCCACCGGGCCAGCCAGGGCCCAGACCAAGCAGACGTGCGGTCATCAGAGAGGAAAGGCCTCGAGAAGATCACTCAGGTTCGCGGACAATGTGTGCACCAACAACCAAGAGAGAGGTGTGGAGCACAGGACCCAACACTGTCTGCTGCTCAGCCGAATTACTTGCCTTCAAATATCCAGTATTAAGGAAATTTCAAAGAGAATACCAACGAGAACACGTCACTGCAGCCTAGCTCACTGCCTGCTCTGCGCGAAACGTGCAAAACTTACATGCTTTTGGCAACAAAATTTTGGTCCCTATTTTCTAAGCTTCTATTGTTTCGCAAAGTCCTTAATAACTTGCTTGCAGTGGGAAACGTGAGGCCTTAATTGAAGGCAGCTTAACAAGTTGCTCCTCTCAGGGAGCCACAGGGAGCAAGCTCTCAAGCAGCCTCGCACCCCGCAGGCATCCGACGGGGCTCCTGGACACAGCTGCTCCTCCAGACTCGCCTGACGGACTGGATGAAGACTGGCAGGAACACTGGTATGCAGCCAAGCATTTCATGGATTTTGCCCCTTGTGCTAATTAAGCAGTTATCACATGGTCATTCAAAAAGAGGAGGCATAAACTGTGCACGAAATCTTTCTGAATAAAATTAGTATTTAGAGAGAATTAAGTAACATACTTTAATTAATGAGGCACTGGAATAATGAGGCTGGAATTAGTGGACTGCAGGTGGACTGCTGCAAGAGTAGCCTCAGAAAACACACCAGGCCTTGTCACCCAGAAGTACTTAGCTTGAAGATGAACACCACGTAGAGATCAGGGGAGCACGAGCTGCCTGAGCGCAGACTCCGTCCTCTCCTCCAGCATCTTCCAGGGCTGGAAGGACCCTGGGGGACACAAACAGGCAAGCACCCGCAGAGTGAGCCAACGCCTCCTCTGAGCCTGAGCCGGGCCAGGCCGGGCCGTGCCAGGCGTGCCTGTGCGCCTGGCGTGTGCACTGGGACCCGCCCTCTGCAGCGCTGTACTTCCACGGTCCATGCTCTTTATTTTTGATTGTTCTGCTTCTTTTTTTGTTTCTGTCTGAGACAGGGTCTCACTACACTGCCCAGACTGGCCTTGAACTCAATCCTCTCACAGCAGCCTCCCAGTGCTCCTGACAATTTTCATGGCTGCTGCTTGCATGGAAACTTTAGAATTAGCTGTCAAATTCTAGAACAGTCCTGCTGAGATCTGAAACACGGCGGGCAGTCTGGGGAAAGGGCCAGAGTCCGCAGGTGCACGTGAGCCAGGCCCAGAGAAGAAAGCTCAGGCCATGTGGGAGCCCCAGCAGTCCTGCTCCCTCCATCTGACTCGGCCCAGGACAGGGCTCAGGAAGCCTGCTGAGGACAGCCAGGGATCCCTGGGGAACTGGTTGCGGCCAGGCTGGGAAGAGAATGGCTGACGCGTACAGGAAGCAGCGGGACAGCAGGACCAAGACCCCAGGAGACCCTGGTGGGCAAAGACCACCTGACAACCAAGCACCCACCACAGCAGGTTAGAACCCAAGAAATACAATTCCCACAGCGTCATGTGGACATGATGACTGAGTAAATACACAAGCAGGAAGGAAAGACACCTCCTCACAGGAGACCCCAAAACTGCACGCACACAACCAGGGGACAGAGCCTGACTGCCCTCCATAGGTGCCTGACTCCTAGTGGCCAGAGCAGAGACGGGGAAATCACTAGGCCGGAGAGTCTGGCAACCCCACACAGGGTGAGAGGGCGGCATCAGAGGCTGTCACCACCCACAGAGGCACGTGTCCTGAGGAGAATGGACAGCACCTCACTTCTGAGCTCTTCCTCCCAAAAGCCAGGACCACAGTCTGACCATGGAAGACACCAGGCAAACCCAAACTAAAGGACAGGCAATGAAATCCCTGGCCTGTCCTCATCAGCAGCAGATGTGCAGGGTGCCACTGACTGGAGAGGCTCCAGGAGAGGCAGGAGGGAGGCAGGAGGGCCGCAGGACCCCTGGTGCAGCACTGAAGAGGTCCACGGGAGGCTTGGGGCTGGACAGGCATGCACCATGGTTATGTGAGGCATTCACAACAGGGGAACACAGGGGACCAGATCTAAAAGTTACTCTAACTTATCGTGGACAGCCAGGCACAGCGACTATAATTCCAGCTACTCGGGAGGTTGAGGCAGGAGGGTTGCCAGTTCACCCTGTCTCAAAATAAAATAAAAAGGGCTGGGGATGGAGCTCAGTGGTGGAACACTTGCCTAGCACACACAAGGCCCCAAGTTCAATCCACAGGACTGCCAAATAAAGGTGTGAAGAAGTTGCCCAAGGAACAGGAGGCTTGTGTTCTGTCATATGGGTGTGCCCTTCCTGCAGGTGTGGGACTCTGATGGGGCACCTGAGTGGGCCATGCCACCTGCACTGGGAGGTAGCCTCACGGAGAGCAGGGAGGTGTGCCGAGATCCCAGCACCCTCCTTCAAACTTCCCAGGATGAGGACCATCTGTTAGAGAGACTGTCACCAGCAGCACCTAACAGGAGGAGCCAAGGGGCCAGTCCTCCTCAGGTCACCACATCTCTACTCACGAACAGCCACTCCACATGCTCAGCCACTGCTCCACGTCCCGCCTGCTTCACAGAGGCCCCCACCCACACCATCTCTCACTGCACACAGGACTTCGCTCCTGGTTCCCATCCAGAAACACACGGGGCATGGCTGACTTCTGAAGGCGATGTTTGGCTCTGTGGCACTGGGGATTGAACCCAGAGGTGCCCTACCACTGAGCTACATCCCCAGCCCTTTTTACTTTTCTTTTTGATAAGGTCTTGGGAAAGTTGCCAGGCTGGGGTCTTGTACTTTGGATCCTCCTGCCTTAGCCTCCCAAGTAGCTGGGATCACAGGCAAGTGCCGCCACGTCCAGCTTTTGCGTGATTTAATTAGCTTAATATTAGTAATCTGATTACTAAATTCTTATACTGTGTATTTGCTGCACGCACAAATAACCCAATGAAGCCGTTTGACAAGGAGAACTCGAGGAGCACATGGGTGACTCGCCACTTCTAGGGCTCTGGATGGCAGGCACAGCGGCTCTGCAGCCGGACCCAGTCCAGGACTCACCAGCTCACCCTCCACTCCCATTCTGAGCTGCCTGTCTCTAGTCCAGTGCCCAGCCACGTGCTGTGGACTCCTGAGCTGCACACCTCTGTTCCAGATGCTGCAGAAACTCAACTCCCTGCGCCCGGTCTTGCAGCAGGACTCGAGGCTGACGGGTGGCTGGCACACAGGAGGAAGCGCGAGGTCACGTGGCAGGGGAGGAACTCGATGGGCTCTGGAAGGACACAAACCATGTGTCCACCAGTGCAGGCCAGGGCCTCAGCATCCAGCAGAGCAGGCTCAAAATGCTCAAAACGTGTGGCATCTGAACTAGGAGCGGGAGAAGTCCCACTCCTTCCCAAGATCGGTAACAGATCCCCAAACAAATCACTGCCCCTTCCCAGGATCATCAGCCACCCAGTGACCAACCACAGCCTCCCAATAAAGATGGTGGACGCACCAGTGGAGAAGCCTCCCCATTTCTCCAAACACGCTCTCATACCAGCGACAAACAGCAAGAAAAATCATGAAGCAGCCAGAGAAGCCAAGGGCAGTCTGCCAGAGGCAACGGGCTGCATCCAGAGATCTGAGCTGTGCCAGTGCGAGGTGTCACAGCCACGCTGGGGGCCTGAGAGTATGCTAACTGACAAAGGGTCATCAAGTCCAGCCGCACGGCTAATGAGGCAGAAACAGGTCTGCGAGTTCACTGGCCACAGCATGGCCCCACTTCCTGGTCCAATGATGAACCAAGCCTGAGCTCAGTCACCAGGGCATGTCGGTCAGCACCGAGTGGACACGGTGCCACCCTTGGGAGTAAAGGCACGTCTTGACAAGCAGCTGAGACTGCAGAGAACACACCCAAGACCAGGGACAAGACTAGTTACTGATCCCACCAGGAGCAGCTAACCAGCAACACAGAGACGCCCCTGCACAGCAGGCGGGGGGGGGGGGGGGGGGGGAGTGTCTTATTTTAAAGTTATTCAATATGGCGACCAATAATTAGGATCATTTCAAACATACTGACATTCTGTTCCTCTTCCTACCCTGGACCCCTTCCTCATTCACTTACTACGACATCAGAGCTGAACACGTGTTTTTAAATTCATGAGTATGACTATGCTAATGTTTAATTTCCTCGGTCTAAACACACAGCTCTCTCCTAGCAGAGAACTGCTCACACTCACAAGGCAAGGCTTTGTCCCTGGTGTGGCAGTCCCCTTTGAAGATTGTCCAAGACCCTTGCTGCCAGAATCAGACCTGTGGCCACACCAGACCACAGTTATGAGCAAGCTGACTATGATAAGAGGGTTATCTGCAGTCATGAGAGCTAACTGTGGGCATAAAAACTGACCATGAACAAAAGCTGACCACAACATGAGCTGACCACAGGTGAGAGCTGACCTGGACCTGAGAGCGGACTGCAGACATGAGAGCTGATCACAGACATGAAAGTCAACCATGGACCTGAGCTGACCACAGGAAAGCTGACTGCGGATGAGAGTGACCAACGACCTGAGAGCTGTCCACAAACACCGAAGCTGTCCACACACAAATGAGTTTCATTCACAGCCGCGTGCTGACATCACATTTCACATCTGGCCTCCACAGGACTCAGCAAGACTAAAGCCTCTACAGGGAAGCAGCGAGCAAGTCTGCTGCCACACAGGACGGGCAGCCTGGCAGCTAGAGACCCAGAGGCCCCCGCCACAGGTCCCCACCTGTCCCTCTTATGAGAGCCACTGAAGGACTGCATGGGACCCTCAAGCCAGCCAGTTCCCTAGCAGGCAGTGGAGACTACCTCGGTGTGGTCAGTCCCCAGTCACAGCTCAGAACAGCAAGGGTTTCCTGAGACACAAACGCAGAGGTGGAGCAGGGGTGACAGTGGGGGCCATGCACTGCCACAGCTCCAAAAACAGAAACAAAGAGTGGGCCAGGAGGACAAAGTACTGCCTTCTGCCCGGGACACCAGTCTCAGTGACAGCCTGCTCCACTGCTCCCAGCTCTAGGCTCCTGGCCACTGGACATGTGCCGTCCTCCCCAGAGTAGCAGGGGCATTCTCCAGCATCCACAGGGCCCAGCCTACCCACGGGGCCAAGCTCTGGACACAGCTACAGTGGACGTGGCATCTGGCACTAACATGGTCAGGGCAGCAGGGCACACGGAGGTACAGGAAGCAGGCGGACGTGAATGAGGCCACTTCACATCCACCGGCTCTAGGCCCTTCCTGGGAGCCCTCTCATTTCATGTTTTTAAACTTCACTTCTGCTCAAACGACCCTGAGGCTGACAAGCATATAAGAAATGCTATAAAGCAATCTTGCGTCATCATCCAGCTAAACCACACACCCCTGGGCCTGGCAAGACACACAGCTCAAAGACAAAGCTGGTGGCTCACAGTCATCTGGGGAACCAAGAGGTCCCTGGGAAGGAAGGGCACTCTAGAGAAAGAAATCGTACTCACCACTAGGGCAAGAAAGCCTCTTCCAAACATTCTTCCAGATGATGGCGAGGCCAGCCTGACAGCCCAGAGGGTCACAGCCTCACAGCCACAGTCCCAAAAAGAGCCCTCTGCTCTGGCCAAGTCCCAAGGGTCCCTGTGGCAACTGCCGTGGGTACAGCTCTCAGTTCAAGCTGCTTCTGAAGAAGGAGAGCACCTGAAGAGATTGCAGCGCATGCAGAGATGGAGTCCAGCAGAAGCCAGCCCAGGACTCACACCAACACACACGACATCTCGAAACAGACCTGGGAGACGCAGCCAGGGAGACCACCATCAAGGTTCCCAGAGTGACCGAGGTCAACTCAACCCCTACCAAAACCTAGCTGGCTGATACTAAAATCCAAATAGAAATGGAACAAACCCAGAATAGCTAAAACGATTCCCCCAAAAAAGACCAAAGCTGGAGGATGCAGCCTGCCCCATCTCAAAACTCACTACAGAGCTACAGAGCAGCTATAAGACAGTGCACGACTGGCTGAAGGTGACATGCAGATCAATGTAACAGAATGGAGAGACAGAAAAAAGTGAACTTTCAACAAAAGTAAAGAGACATTTAGTGGAGAATATATCTTTTCAACCAACTGTGCTGGAACAGCTAGATATCCACATGCAAAAGAATAACGCAAAAGCTCTTATACCATGTACAAAAACTAACCCCCAATGCACCAAAGATGGGCACATGAGAGCTAAAACCAAGTCTAAGAAGAAAAAAAGAGGAGGAGACCTCTGTGACCTTAAATTGGCTGTGATTTCTTAGAACCTACAGCACAAGCAATCAAGGAAAAATTAAGTTGGACTTCACTAAAGCTAAAAACACTCCGCTTCAACAGATACTATCAATAAATAAACAACACAAAGAATGAGAGAAAATGTTTGAAAATCATGTATTTGATAACAGTCTCATATCCAAAATACATAAAGACCTCTTAAAATTCAGAGATTTTTTTAAAAAAGGTTTTCATTGTGCCATGGATTTGAGTCTTTGAAGTAAACAAACAAATCCCCAACAAGACATGAAAAACACCTGCATCGGCAGGACATGTACCAACACCACAATGAGAAGCCCCTTCACACCTACCAAGACAGTTACCAGCAAAAGAAGAACAAGAACTCGTGCCTTTGGATGTGAAAAATCGGAACCCTCAAATATTGCTAGTGGGAACAACACAGTACAGTCACCAGGAACTGTCCAGCCCTTCCTCCAAGAGTTAGAGCTGTCATGTGACCTGGGACCCACAGCTGGTACAAACCCAAGGGATCAGCGTACATGCAAACACAACCCCGCACGGGGAGGTTCGAAGCAGCACTCCACGTAACAGTCAGACGTCCATCAGCTGACTGACGCACACGCAAAGTGTGCTGTGTCTGAGCAATGAGCGAGCATTCACCACAGAAACTGAGGAGGCCTGCCAAGGCCACACACCGCTCAGCCTTGAAGACATTCTGCCGAGCAAAAGTCACACAGAAGGCTGCACACCGTTTGGTCCCGTCTGTGTGCAGCATGCAGAACAGGTGAATCCATGGTTGGAAAGTGGGCTAGTGACTGCCAGGATGTGTAGGGAAAGAGGACGGGGTAACTGCGCTTCTTTTCAGACTGATGCAAATATTCTGGAATTAGAGAGTGGAGACAGTTGCACAGCCTTGTGAACACACAGTAAAACACTGAACTGTGTATGTTTAAAGGGTGGACTTAGTGTGTCTCAAATGACGAAAACAATAGCAAATGCAACCAATGCAGGCTTTTCCAAATGAAACGACTAATATTTCACCAATGAGACACATTTATACATGAGCTTCAGTGGGCAGGGCTGGGCCAGAGTGCGCACCAAGGCGAGAACACATGCTTCAACACCGCCAAGCAGGGGCAGCAGCACATGGCAGAAATCCTTCCCCCAGAAGCCAACAGGGACCTCTCCAGATGGTAACTGCATCAACATGTAAACAAGCACCACAAGACACAAGTGGCCAGTCCAGAGTGCTCAGGACCTCAGGGAGCTGGCCACCCAGGCAAGGGCAGGGGTGCAGGCCCAGGAGGGCCAAGAGGAGATGGTGCTGAGCAGGCCTGGGTGGGACAGCATTTGACTGGCTCAGGTCATGGCTGGGCGTGGTGAGCAGAAGGGCAGTGGTGACTGCGGCCCCCACAGGCCATGCATCCATGGGCCCTGGGGCCTCTAGGAAGCTGGGTAACCTGAGACTGCACAGGAGGCATGAGGACAGCAGCCAGCAAGGGCCTGGGAGGGCAGCCTTAGAACACCCAGCTCCAGAGGCCCTTCTGAATATCTGGTCCCCTGGATTCCAAGGAGTCCAGGCAAAGGCTGCACATTAACAGCCACGAAACCAGTGACTCGACAAACAGTGTCCAGGCCACATATCACTTCCCTCCTCCCCACTGCCACGTTCTCTCTGGCCTGAGGAAAAGAAAGCAGGGCTTCTCCTGTGGAACTGCCCGCGCTGGAGCTCCTGCAACCCCACCTGCCGACCACACAGAAAATGCAAGGGCGAAGGAGCAAGTGGCTGCAAACACGGAGCCCTTGGCCTCCAGAGAGAGCCAGGCAACGAAGGGGCCTGACAAGCTCATGGCTTCAGGAGGCAGAAATACCAGGTGGTGCTGTCCAGCCTCTGGTAGGGGCCTGGGGAGGGAGGTCTGACAGTTAAAAGAGCTCACGAAGAATCAGCCCAAATGAGCCCTAGTGCCTGTGGCCTCTGGGGAGAGCCTCGTGTCGGTGAGCTCGTCCACTGTGCTCAGCAAAGGGGACCAGAGCACTGGCAGGCAGCCTCAGGAAGGCACTGGCTCGGCCATGGCCCCTGGCACCCCAGTCACGTGAGGCTGCAGCAAAGCTGCCCAGGGACACAGAGCACCCTTCCCAACCAGACACCTCCAGTTCTCTGGGTTGCCCTGCCCAGACTTTACTCCGGGCAGCCAGGGTGCTTTCCTATAGGCTAGAAAGCCTGGTCAAGCATCCACGCTCAATAGAGATTTAATCTTTAATTCATCGTGAGGGAGAATCTGCTCACTTCCAACAGTGACAGTAGTCACAGTCAGACTCCCAGGCCTGCTGGAGGACAGAGACTAGAACTCTCCAAATGGGAGACAGCCAGGAGCAGTGACTCCAGGGAAGAGGTGACCCAACAGCTGTGGGGCTCGGTGTCTTCCTCTGTGGACAGCACTCCCACACTCTGGGCACAGACCCAGCAAGAGAAGCACGTCGGGGTCTGAGAGCCTGCACAGTCACAAGCGGCACACAGAGGACTGCCAGTAGACCCTGCCCACCACCAGGCTCCCTTCCAACCTCAGTGTAGCTCACCACCAAGGTGACCTCGTGACCGGTGGCCATACCTATGTCTGAAAAGCACCGGGCCCATAGCACCTGGCATGAGCAATACTCAACAGCACTCTGCTCAGCAGTCACATCAACTCAGAAAAAAGGCAAAAAGGGAGAAATCTACAGAAGACAAGTAGCTGGTCTGCAAAGCCAAATGGCTTCCCTCTGACTTCTGTGCAGAGCCCACTCCCTCCAGTGAAGGCGGCACTGAGGATGTGGCTGGAGGCAGAGCACCTGCACAGCCTGCGCAAGGCTCTGGCTTCAAGCTCAGCACGTGAAAGACAAAACAGTGAATTCAGGCATTCGCAGCACACAATCCAATGTTGTTCTGCAAAGTGAACCCTCCGCTCCACACACCAGGGCTGCTAAGGACAGACCACACTGGCTACTGTGTTTAGCAAGGAGTACCGTGCTCTCGGGAGCACCGCCTCCCAAGTCTGCCCAAGTGCAAGCATGCTGATGTGCCGCTTAGCGTGGATTCCAGCTGGCAAGGCAGGCAAACCCCACATGTGAGAGGTTGATGTGGTGGAAGATGCCAAATGGCAGTTTTGATTCCCACACAAGAGGTATGAGAAGAAACTGCCGCTGATGATCCAGGTCATCAGGCTACCTTTAGAGGAGACTGACCAAATGTCCATATGGCAACTTCCAAACTGGTGTCACGGCATACAGAAGAAAAAACACAAGAAAATATTGAGCACAACAAGAGACACAGGAAGGACAATGTCAGACAGACAGACCCACAGACCTCTCTACACACCTGAGAAACTGCACAGCATAAAATGAGGTGTCAGGAATGACTGACAGGAAAAGCATCTGTCCTATAAACCCATCACCAACTACTCCACAAAGCAACACCAGTAACTTAAGTGCAAGATTTACAAGGGCCATGTACCTTCAACATTAGCATCAAAAAACAAGGAGGGAAAAATCTCAGAAATGGAACTCGATCCAAAAGAAACCAAGAAATGAGCATTAGATTCCCATAGGTGCCATCTTACACACCTGACCAGACACTTTAAGTATCAAGAGGGGCTGAGGAGGTGAGATATCAGGCACTCTCCCCCGGCCCGTGTGCTGTGTGTGTATGAAATCCCGCCGGCAGCAGCCCACGCCAGCTCCGACAGACGCAGAGGCCAGGAGCTTGCACAGGCAAGCAAGGACAGCTTGCTGCACTGACGTGGGGGAAGCCAGAGACAGACACCCTCTCAATGTCCACGGAGACCACAGACACCATCCTTGTGTCCATGTGGCAGGATGTCTCAGTTCCTAGAGGAAAATGCACACGAAGAGGAAGGCAAAAGCATGCTGCTGAAGACCTGCCTATCTGAAACCTCACACAGGGTATGAGGTGGGCTGTCTGCACCCTTCCCTCCCCATCCTGTGTTCCAGGGAGCCGCCAGGGTGTGGAGACACCTGGGCAAAGATAGCACTTAACAGTTCAGGATCCTGGCCGCCCACCAGCTTCAGGGCACAGCAGACCCTAGCTGGGCCCTACCAAACATAGGAACTGGACTTTCTCCATGAAAAGCATCGAGCTGCCAGATCAAGATAAATTCCAGTAGGCATGCTGCTGAGTAGTTTACAAAACACTGGAAGTTCATTTTCATCAGTAATGCAGACTTATAATGCAAAGGCTGCTGCAAGACATGGAAACCCTCCACAGCCTGTGCTGACCACCCAGGACATCAAGGTAGCCAAAGCTCACAGACAATAATTTCTCCCAATGCTAGGGTACATTTGAACTCTCTCCCTGAGCAGAACTGAACAAAAACTAAAACGGACAGATCAAGTGTCAGTGTTAAGTCTGTTCTCAGGAGGTGTGCCGTAATGACCCAACCCCTAGCACTCGGCCCCTCAGTCTGGGGACACCCGCAACATCACCAGAAGCCCTTCGTCTGCCCATGCAGACCACTCCCAGCCCCCCTTCCCTTTCTGCATGAGCCACTTATCAGTAGCTACAAGAAACAGGCCACAGGCAGCTTGGGGCCCAGCTGCCTACAGACAGGGGCTGAGTGGACTTGAGGCTCCACCCTGGGGGACAACAGGAGGCACAGCCCTGACACCCCACACCTCACTGCATCCTCCTCTGGTCACACACAGGCCACCAGCCTTGCTCCCTGTGCTGTTAAGGGACGGAGTATGAGGACTGAGAGTGCAGCCACCCTCTGCCTGCAGCACCCTCTCCTGCTGCTCCCTGGCCACCAGGCTCCCGCCGGGCTGTTGTCTGCTGCCTGCTGTTCCTGCACTGCAGTCTCAGTGGCCACGGTTCCCTGGCTCTCCAGTCAGTTCTAACCCTCCAAAGCCATCTGTCCCCTCAGCCATGTGCAGCATCCACAGCCAGAGCACCTCTGGGCTGCCCAAGCCATCCTGAGGCACCACGCAGACCTCCACGTTCTTGTCTGTGCTCCCGGGCCAGACAGTGTGGGCCCAGAGAAGGCAGTGGGCTGCGTGGAGGGCAGAGCCCCTGGCGGAGGAGATGGCAACCCCCAGAGCTGTGAGGATGGCAGGGCACAACGTGCAAAGCACTCCAACAACATCCAGTGGAAGGAGGCCCTGGCCTACCACCCCTCACACCCCAGCACACTGGCGCAGGTCCCCTCCATCCTCCTCACCTCAACCCACAGCCCTCCCCCTCTGTCTCTGACTCTGTGCCCCCACCTGCTCCCGGCCTTGTCCTTCCTCTGCTAGGACTCACCTTCCCTAAGCACCACACCCAGACACCCTGCCCTGGATGAGAACTGACAGCAGAGGCAGGAGGTGGCCACCCCAGGGGTCAAGGCCAGAGCCAAGGGGAGGGCAGCCTTTCTGGGCTGCCTCCCACTGCTGTGCCTGGCAGACAAAAAGAAACCTCTAGGAAGCCACGGCCCAGCCAGTCCGGGTGGCTGCCCGGCAACTCAGCAGAACCACACAAAACTAGAGGTCACTGGCCTGACCCAAGGGGAGCCCATGACTCCTGCATGAGTGTCCTCCCTGGGGCCACATATTGAGATGAAAACTGGCCCTGGGGATGATCTCAGAAGCCCCACGTCGTCACACGGAGGTCGCTTTGTGTGTGTGCATATGTGGTACTAGGGATTGAAACCTGGAGTGCTTTACCACTGAGCTACTTCCGAGCCCTTTTTATTTAGACAGGGTCTCCCCAAGTTGCCAAGGCTGGCCTGGAACTTGCAATCCTGCCTTAGCCTCCTGCACAGCTGGGATAACAGGCATGCACCACAATGCCCAGCACCCCTGTTCCTGCAAAAATGGCCCAGCCCTCTGCCTCCCACCTCAACGGTGTACACAGTATGCACGCCTGACTGCAGCAGCTCAGGCCACCAGGTCGTTACAACAAAACAGGAAGTCGTGATGATCTGAAAAACCCTAACAGTGACAAGAGAGGCAAGAAAAGAAAAGCACATTTCCACAAATCTGCCTGTTACTCATACAAACGTCATCCTTAATAGAACAAGCTCAGTGTAAATGACCCCAAATGACCCCAAATTCCACAAAGCAATGTGTGTGCCTTGCACCTGAGGTGCTCAGCAGACAGCTGCTTAACCAGACAAAGCAAGTGCCCCCTGCAGCACCCCAACCAAGGCTCGTGGTCTGAAATGCTGCGTGAATCCCAAGAGGATCATTGGCAAGCGAGGGCAAGTGAGCCTTTTCCTAGAGCACAGGCTCCAGGTGCTGCAGGAGGAGGCCTCAAGGAGAGCTCACCCAAGTGGACCACGGCCAGCACCCAAGGAAGGCACCCACCCCCACTCCCCATTCTCACACCTGGACCAGCTAGCAGGAGTCAACTGACAGTCAACCAAAGTCAAAAGGTAGGTAAGGGGGGTGCTCAGGACTGGGGTACAGAACCCCCAGAATCCTTTTAAGACTCCAAGTAGGGCAGATGGCTAATGAAGTCATTGGACCAAATGGCCCTAGGGCAGCCCCTTCCAAGAGGCCTGAGGATTCCCAAGCATATGGCCAGCCCTCACCCGAGGATGCCCAGGTCCAAGTCTGGAGGGGCACAGACCCAGAGCTCTCCCTGATGGCCAACTGCCATAGGGGCCAGCAGCGTGGGTGAAGAGCCAACAACTGGGCAGGAGGAAACAGCCTGTAACACTGAGGGCCCAACAACAGGAGGCACAGCGAGTCAGGAAGACGGCTGCCCATCACCCCACCGTCTGAGACAAAGTCAAATGCTTCCCCTCAATGGAGAAACAGTACCTGAGTCATGTCTCCTCTGTTCTTCCAACACTGTGGTGCCCAGATGCCCCCAGCTGCAACTAACACCCACTAGTGATGCTGAGGCTATGGACCCAGAACAGAATGGCTGCCTGGCTATCAAGGAGGCTGAGCCTCCCCACCAAGCCCAGCTCTTCCCAAGCAACCTAAAGAAACAGCTCCTGGTCCTGGAAGTCTCCAGACTGGGCATCAATGCCCTCTTCCACACACAGGTGCACCATGTACCCAAAATGTATCACAGAGCCATGGTCATAGTGCTTCCCAGACTCACACGTGGATCTACAAATACACCCACCCAGACACCCAGAAGACAGGGATGCCAGGCAATAGCCAGAGACGGTCCCCTGGAAGGGGCCACAAAACACTTCCCACAGACACTGGAAGACTCAAGTTAACATGGGGGACACCTCTGCCCCTCAACAGTGTGCCCAATACCCACAGGCCACAGAATGGGAAACTGGGCTCCTGTGTGTTCTCTGGGCCTCCCCCGCCAATACCAACGGCCCAAAGCTGACCCATGGTGCGTGTGATCAGCCCCAGCTGATCCCAAACACTCTGCTGCCTTGTTTATAACTCCGGGTTGACACCATACCCTCTCCTATGTTAGGAACTTGGGCTGACCAGCACTCAACACCTTGGAACTGTCTTCACATCCATCCCATGATAGAAACACACCGTCCCCACCACCCAGAACAGGCATATGGGGTAGAGCAGCAGATGCCAAGGATGGCCCAGGCACCAGGCCCACAAAATCCTGAAAGCTCCCCTTCCCAGCTCCTCCAGTGCTGGAGCTCCGGGGCGCACACCTGTCCTTGCTCCTGCTTTACCTTCACTAAGCTTGCTAAATGTTGTGATTTGTCATACCTGCCCATCTGTCCAGGCAAACAGGCCTCCAGTAAGGGTCCCAGGACTCTGTGCCC
>JAJEJO010060840.1:0-23352 GCA_020662805.1 Glaucomys volans | reverse complement strand
ATCCAGAGAGTGTCCACTCCATCCAGAGAGAGTTCACTCCATCCAGAGAGTGTCCACTCTATCCAGAGAGTGTCCACTCCATCCAGAATGTGTCCACTCCATCCAGAGAGAGTCCACTCCATCCAGAGAGAACCCACTCCTCTCCACTTGGAGTCCTGTCTGTCAGATGTCCACTATCTATTTGGGGAAGCCATGGGCCCAGCAGTGCACATGTGCTGACCTGGGATTCTGCTGATTTGGGAGTACTTTTCCTTAGTCTGAATGGTAAACTCTAGACTCAAATAGACCCGAGACCTGGTTGGTGGACACCTAGGCTCTGGCTGGGCTGACCACTGGGCATCAGGTCTGCCTCCCCTCAGCCAATGCCCAGACTAGACTGGCAAGAAGCTGGCTGGCCCTGCTGGCCATGGTCCCTGGCAGACAGTACCACACTGCCTGGTTCCCGGTCCTGGTCCAGGAGTCTGTGGATGAGAGCCTGAAGCTAGCAAGGCCTAGTCACAGTCACCTGGCCACCTGTCCATGGCCAACACGATGTCTGTAGGACAGCATGAGTCTCCTTGAGAAGGAAGCTTGGGGAAACCTGAGGGGCCGTGGACAGATTGGGGCTGTGAGGCCAGCTCAGCCTTCAGACCTGCAAGGCCTGCTCCATGTGGGACGACCTTCCTGGACTTCTCAGTGTGGCTCAGTGGCCAGTCTGTGGGACAGGAGGCTTAAGTCCATAGTCTCATAAATGAAGCTGCACCTTCAAGGAGGCTGCGAGGACTGACTCAGAAATTGTCTGAGCCTGGAGGGTCCGGGGGGTTCAACTGTGCTGCCAGAGGGTCAGGCTGCCATTGTCCATGCTGTGTGGGCCATGAGTGTCTTCTGGGAGGTGAACACATCCCCAGATGTGCCAGAGTGGGAAGGGTCTACCCAGGGCAGATGCATGGGGGGGGTGCCCTGGACAGGTGCATGGGGGGGGGGGGTGCCCTGGCGGGGGGAGGGGGGGGGGGGGGGGCCCGGGCGGGGGCAGGGGGGAGGGGTGTGCCCTGGCAGGTGCTTGGGGGAGGGGTGTGCCCTGGCAGGTGCATGGGGGAAGGACATGACCCCAGGTAGACTCAGTGGAGAGAGACCCATGCTGGCCTCACCCTTGAATTGGGTTCATTGTCTCCTTGGTCTCTTGGTAGTAGTATTTCAGGGTTTGTGGTGGCCAGATGACCTTCAGTGGCCTCCCCAGGTGCACAGAGAAGGACATCTGCACCCTGGAGTCACCTGTCCAACAAGAGGAAACTAAAACTAAATGCAGTCTAAACCTCAGACACTGTGGCCCTCAGAGACAGGTGTATGCTAGATGCCCTCTTTCTGAGGGTTTCCGTGGGAGCCTTCGTTCCTCTGCCCAGAATTCCAAGGGCCTCCTCCGGGATGCTTTTTAATATCCTTGCCAAATTGAAATGTGAGCCACCTAATTACAACGGGAACACCCTGCCCTTGCAGGCGCAGCGAGATCTACTGTGGAGGGCTATTCCCTCGTGTTTGCACCCTCCCTGAACTTGGAAAAAGAGCCTGCCTCCACCTCTGCTCAGAAAGAGATCAGCAGCTCCCCTCAGGTGCTCCCCTGGCCAGCACCCCTCTCCACTCCCAGGACACAGAGTGCCAGGTTCGCCCAGGAGCAGCTGCTGGTGCTTGATTGCTGGGGATGCGCCTGTCAATGAGTGGACTCTGTAAGGGGAACCAAGGAGGCGAAGGCTCAGGTGGATGCGGATGCCGAACTGCATCCAGAGCTGTGGTTGGCACGGGGACTGGGGCTCAGAGCACACTGGGACCAGGTCTTGCTGCCCTTCCTGGTGCATGCGGGTGGGACAGCCGCAGTCCAGGCTATCTTCAGAGAGTGCCCCACAAGACCCTGGAGGGCACAGCCCTAAGCTCTGCTCTCCCTCAGTCTGGTGCCCCCCCCACCCCCCGCAGATCCCAGCAGGCACAAGCTCATGGCCCCACCTGGCCTGCATCTGGCTTCCCCCCACTGAGCGCAGCTGGGCCCTCCCTGTTCTCCTCGCCCTCCTTCTGTCCAGCCTCTATTCTCCTTCCCCCAACCCTGGCCACTCCAGGAATGCTTGCTTCCAGGGAGCCCTGAAGGGCTGAAGATGCCCACAAGGTCTCAAGATGAACTGGCAGGGCCTGCTACTTGTGACCCCCTGGCCTCTCTGTGACCTCCGATGGCCACCAGCCTAGACATAATTTTAGCCTGGGTGCTTGGGAGTCCAAGTCTTGAGACAAATAGACCATTTATTATTATTATTATTTTTATCCGAGATTCAGAGAATTTCAACAAGAATGAGTTCCCAGGGTCCCCAAAGGCTGACAGCATCCCACGGAAGGTCAGAGAGCCTGAGTTCTCTGCTGTCCTTCAGGAGGGATTGCAATGCCCTGCTTGAGAGGCCCTGGGAGGCAGAGCACTGGGCTTTGACGTCCAGGGGCCAACAGCTTGGGAGGACTTGGGATGCCCGAAGGGAGGGAAGCCACTGCGCACAGGGGCTGTGGAGCCCGGGCCAAGCCGAAGGAGCTGGGCTGGGCTGTCAAGGCTGCCTATCTGGCCAGGCCAAGTCTCCATCTGGCATCAAGAGGCCCGGGGCACAGCTGTCCCCAGAACTGTCCGAGCAATCCACCACCCCAGAACCGTCTCCTTGGGAAACAGCGGTTCTCCAGGTTGTGTGCGGCTGTGGAGGGGAATCATCACCAGGACCTAAGCTCTTCTCCCCGTAGGACGTGTGGACACCCCGTGGCCTGAGCAGTTCCTGTGCTTGGCTGAACCTTCTGTCCCTGGACCTGCCCCTAGGCTGGGCCCTTCCGAGGGAAGGTGTGTGGCATGTGCCAGGAAGCAGGGTAGAAGGGCTGGTCCCTGCAGCCATGGAAGACCACCTTGGGGCTAGTGGAGAGCACTGCAGGAGCTCTGTGGGGCCCTGGGGTCTTGGTCCCTGGATGTGGGGACTCCTTCCTTGCCTTGGAGTCCTGCAGAGGAAGTCAACTGATGGGCAGCCCTCACTGTCCAGCGTGCTACAATGGAGGCTCTGGAAACTGTGAGTACAGAGCCAGTGCCACTTCCAGGGGGACTGGAGGCCTCAGAACCATTCTCCAGCAGTCAAGGACTGACCACTGCTCCTGGCCACCCTCAGGCGGCTCTGAGCAGTGCACTCCCTTGGAGATCTGAATTCATCTCGAGCAGGACCCTGACGGTCAGCCTTACCACATCACAAGGAGCGGCGGGTCATCTAGAGTTCCTTGGCCGTCACGCAGCTTGGCCCCAAATCCTGGGAGGTTTAAAATTCTCATGTGTCCTCAGGAAAGGGGGCCAGGAAGGAGGGAGGAGCAGGGGGGGCCCAGAGTGGAGGGGCTTGAGAGCGGGCAGTGCCAGGTGAGGCTGACCAGGCCCTCATCTGCCTTGGTGGGCGGCCAGGGTGCCTGGGCAGCAGGCTCCTCAAGGCCCCTGTGGAGAGCAGCCCCTCACCAGCCCCAGGATGGCCTGGCCCTGGCAGGATCCAGCCCCTTGCTCAAGATTGCTCTTCAAGTTCTTCTGAGAAAAGTCTTTTCTTGAGATGTTACTTATTTATTTATTTTTTGCTACTGAGGATTCAACCCAGGCCACTGAAATATATCCTATCCTTTTTATTTTGTATTTTGAGACAGGGTTTAATTTGCTGAGAGTCTCACTAATTTGTTGAGGCTGGCCTCCCAAACAGGATACTCCTGCCTCAGTCTCCCGAGTTGCTGGAATTACAGGTATGTATCAGTTCACCCAACTGAAATGTTATCTTTCAAAACACGGCTTCACTAGGATATAGTTCACACCCCATTCAGCCCACCTATCTTAAGTGTAGCATCCAGTGGGTTTTAGTGAAAACTAAATATATAAGGAACCAGCTAGGCATGGTGGTACACGCCTGCAATCCCAGTGACTTGGGAGTCTGAGACAGGAGGATCACAAGTTCAAAGCCTGCCTTAGCAAATCAGGGAGACCCTAAGCAACTGAGACTCCATCTCAGAATAAAAAATAAAAAGGGCTGGGATATGACCCAATGGTTAAGTGCTCCTGGGTTCAATCCCCAGTTTAAAAAAATGTATTTTTTTATCTATTTATATATACACACACCACACACATCTGTATGTAAAAACACCCCAACAGCCATGTGTAGAGCACATGTGTCACCCTGAGGTGGAACCATGCTCCCGTTGACGTTGCCCCCTGCCTAGTCCTAATCGACTTTGCTGCATCTCTTTGTTTTTTATTATTTAATTTATTTATTGTTTGCACTAGGGATTTAACCCAGAGGCACTTAACCACTGAGCCACATCCCCAGCCATTTTGGTTTTTGAATCAGGGTCTTGCTAAGTTGCTTTGGGCCTCACTAAGTTGCTGAGGCTGGCCTTGAGCTTGTGATCTTCCTGTTTTAGCCTCCCAGTCACTGGGGTTACAGGCATGTGCCGCCAGGCCTGGCTACCTCCTGCCTCTCTTGGTGCACCCCATTCTGGAAGTTTTGTGGGAACAGAACTAGAGGACGGGCGGCTGGGTGTTCTCAGACTTCGGTCCTTCCCCATGAGAGTGCACTTCAGTGGCTCTGAGGGCGTGGTCCACACAGATGGAAGGAGGAGATCAGTGGCTGAAGCCTTCAGAGTTGGAGAGCAGCTAATTATTTTAAATGTCAAAGAGATAAAAAGCATGGCCTCAGTCTGGACAGACCTGTGTCATGAGGGTTGGTGCCCACGGGCACCAGTTCGACCCCGTGGAGGCTGGGAGGCCCAGTCCCAACCTCCAGGACAGGAGCCCTGCAGCATCCCAAAAGCTTCTGGAAGCCCCTGGCCCTCCCAGGGGCAAGGTTGGCATCCTCACTAAGAAGAAAGTGTTGCAAGAGAATCATCCGAGCCGTCAGGAAGTGCCGTGCCAGCAGGGCAGTCTCAAGTTGGGCTAGAGGCGAAATCTGCTCCCCACCCCAAAGAAAGGCTCAGTGTCAACAGAAAATCATAAGAAAATCGGAAGCTTGATTCGTGTTTGGGAAGGTTTGGCAGCCAAACAGAAAACTTTAAAAAGAAATGGTTTTAAACTTTTATGATTTCAATATAAAGTGTTTAAGGTTTGGGGGCTGGAACTCTGGCTGGGGGCAGAGCGCGTGCCCAGCAGGTGTGAGGCAGCGGGTTCGATCCTCAGCGCCACATAAAGCAGACAGACAGAATAAAGGGACGCTGTCCACCTACAGCTACAAAAGATGTTTAAAAGTGTTTAAAGTTTGCACACATTTACAAAGGGGGCCAATTAATCCCCGAAGTTCACCCCTACACTCCATATTTGCTGGGTTTGAAATAGAATACCATGGTGGACAAATTGAGCTTAAACCTTTAAACATTTTTTCCTAACTGCACAGAGGTGCGTTTTCAATTTTCATTGTGGTCAAGTACACACGAGATGAAATCTGCCATCTTGGTCACGCCCCCCCACACTGGGGATTGAAATGGGGGCCGTGTGCATGCCAGGAAGTGCTCTGTGGCTGAGCGACATCCCCAGCCCTTGGCTGGCCTGGAACTTGATCCTGCCCCTCAGCCCCCGCGGGCGGGGTGACGGTGTGCCCGCACCTCCCGACCCTGCGTCACTGACTCATTTCACCCAGAGAGCTGCCTTCAGGGTTCGCCTGTGCGGCGGCCTGGGCTTCCCCTCCTGCGCACACCTTGCTCTGAGCAGGCTGTGCATACGATGACCAGTTGTCCTGTCAAAGGACCTTGAGCCGCGCCTGCCCTCGAGCCTTGGCAGTGCTGCCTCCCTGCCATCGGGCGCTCGCCCTGGATCAGAGCTGCGGGTCGTCCAGGGATTTACTCTCGGTGCCTGAGGAGCACCGCCTCTTCTCTGCACAGCGATACCGTTTTCTGCTCCCACCACCAAAGCAGAAGGGCTCCGTCCTCGTCCTCGCCAGCACGGGTCCCTGCGGCTTTCTGACAGCGGCCACAGCAACCATCCCGACGGGGTGAGGGGCCCCTCATTAGAGTTCGGGTTTGTGTTTCTCTAATGAGAGTCTCACTAATTTCCTTCCTTCTCCAGGAGGCCAGACCCAGGCCACGGTGGACACAAGCCAGCCAGGATGCCGCCATGCAGCCCAGGCGGGCTCCAGGACCTTCCAGCAGCTGTGACCAAGGAAACTAGGCCACGGCCGACGATCCCATTTTGGATTCAGCCTCTGGGAGCTTTCATGAGATCATCACAGGTTCTAACATCAACAGCCTCACATCCGCCTGTCAGTTAGATTGTTTCAAGGACGCGTCGCTCACCTGCTGGGAGCTCGGTGACTGGAGGTCAGCGGGCTGGAGCTTGAGGGACTCTCGGTTCCTGCAGGGAGGGGACCTGAGCCCCCTTGGTGGTTCCCTGGGCCCTGCCCTCACCTCTCCCACCACAGCCCTGGGTTGCCTCCTGCCCGCTGCAGAGAGCACAGGGAGCACGGGCCACCTCTTGGCAGCTCTCCTCTGGCCAGCATCCTGTCACTCAGGAGACACCCAAGGCCTGTTCTGTGGCTCTTGGTGCCCAGAAGTTTCCAAGCTAAAGTCACACTGCCAAGGCCCACGTGGCCACATGCAGGTTGGGGTCCTTTGAGGACAGCGTGTCTGGGGTCTGGGGGACAAGGTGTCTGAGTGAGGCTGCGACACACACGGGGCACTCTCTCTCTCTCCCTGCTGCGGAGCATCGCATGTGCAGGCCCCCCCTCCCCTGTGCTGCTCTGACCCCGAGGCCTGGCACTGAGCTGTGCCCCCACCCTGGGGTCTGTGTGCATGCAGGGTGGCTAGCACGTCAGGGGGAGCCCGGCCTCCTGTCAGGGGGCTTGGGGAAGGCCTCTCTCAGCAGCAGGTGGACAAGCTAGGGGCTTCCCCTCCTGGGTGAGCCACAGTGTCTGCGTGCTCCCTGTCGGTGACCATGACGGCCTGCCCAGTGCACTGAGGTGAGAATGGGGCCAGCCTGGATGCTGGACAAGTTGTGCTGCCCATTCAGCCCCTGGGCTGCTCCACCTCCAGGCCAGTGAAGTGGGGTCCTCAGAGTGCCACCCTGAACCCTGGCCTGGGTCATTGTCCCAGAGGAGACAGGTCCCGGACGGGCATGGTGTGGAGTCTACATCCGGGTGCTCCGTCTTGGTCACACTCAGCATCCAGGGCTATAGATTTCAGTCCTTGCAAGTTAAGTGGTGAGGCCGAACCTACCCGACAGGACCCTCGAGGTGGGGCCTGGCCCCGCACAGGGAGTGCGTGGGAGCCTGCTCACAGAGCCTCTGCTCGAGGGACGAGAGTGGGCGGCAGCGTCCTTGCATCCCTGCCCCATCTGTGTCCCGTCTCTGCCTGACTGGCCCTAAGCTCACCCCCACGCACGTGGACCAGCTCAAGCCTGTCAGGGTCTCTGTGCTTGGGACCTTGTGTGGATGGACCTGGGCTGGTGGGGTCCCTGGAGGCTTAACCCTCTGGCTCTGCACAGAGGACACCCTGGGATGGAACAACCTCTGGCCCAGCTGGGCGCTCACTTCGTGCCTGAGCTTCATCTCGGCTGCTGGCTCTTCTGTAAAACCTCCGAGTCTCTACAAAGAGGATCTAGAACAGCTACCCAGGAACCACAGCCAGCTCTGACCCAGTTGTTGATCAGAAGCGGGAGCAGGTGCCACTGGGCACGCTTGCCTTTGCCCGGCCTGGGCTCTGCCCCTTGGGCCAGCACTGACTCCTCAGCCTGTTTTCCCAGCAGAGCTTTGGACTCCCCGAGGCTTCTGTGCCTCACTCGAGGGCCTCCACCTGTGTCCTTGCCATCTGGCTCCCTTCAGGCCTGGAGCACCTTTGGTCCTGCTGGGCCCCCCTCACTGGGCCCTGCCCAAGCTCCTTCAGAGTCTGCACCAGGCTGTCCCGGGGTCACTCCCCTTGCCTTGCTTCTGAGTGTCCTCACGGCACCCATGGACCCCAAGGCTACCAGCAGAGGACCAGGCTCTGAAAGGAGCTCAGGCCTCTACAGCTGGCCATTCCCCTCCCAATTTGAGTCTGGGCTTTTCCCACCATCTGCTGGGACCTAGAGGTGGCACAGAGCCCCTGGCCCTGCCAATGCAAGGTCCACTCAGCAGTGAGGAGGCCACTGTGGGACAGGAGAGCTGAGCGCTGGACAGCTAGGTCCCTGCCCTCAGTGCCTCACGGGGGGTGGGGGAAACACCAGAGTGACCAGAGCCACAGGGGATGCTATGGGAAGACTCAGTATGACAGGGCTTCCTTAGGGTCACATGGTCTTTCTGCAGGGGTGACCCTGGCGTGGTCCTCTGCCCCCTCCACCAGCCGCAGCCCCAGCAGTGGATTTGCTGAGCACCTCCCTCTGAGGTCCCGCTGCTCCAGGTCCTCTGCAGGCCACCCGTGAGCGACCCACGCCTCCCGCACCCAGGCTCCAGCAGCGGCACTCAGGTGCTCAACTTGCTGGTGGCTCTGCGCCTGCTGACCACAAGCCAGAGGAGCCAGAGTGCAGATGCCATGGGGGAGCCGAACAGAGCAAGGAGGGGGAGTGAGGCCGTAGAGAGAGAGAGAAAGGGTGGTGGAGGTACTGGGGAGGCTGATGGAGCCCAAAGAGAAGCAAAGACCTACGGTTTGGATAGTGAGCCCCGAAGGGGAAGGCCGACA
Organism: Glaucomys volans; assembly: GCA_020662805.1. Taxonomy (NCBI): domain Eukaryota; kingdom Metazoa; phylum Chordata; class Mammalia; order Rodentia; family Sciuridae; genus Glaucomys; species Glaucomys volans. Next base: position 14,712 of record JAJEJO010060840.1, on the reverse strand, counting down.
CGGGCAGAGAAGTGCTCATGGTCGGGACTCACTTTTCTGAAATGAAAATGCTTGCATTACAGTATTGAAAAGTGCCCACTGTGCGCCTGAGATTTTTTCCTCTGAACTGCCCAACAAAGGCATCGTCTGATCAAGTCCTGGAGTTGGGCATGCATGTGCGTGTGTGGGTGTGCACGTGTGTACATGTGCATGCGTGCATGTGCGCATGTTTGTGGGGGTGTGGGTGTGGGGGATGTGCAGAGAGGGGTGGAACTGGTCCATCTGGTCCTCTTGGGAAGACGACAGGAGCCGCTTGGTAGGGAAGGGAGGGTCCGGCCCTTGTGCTGCCTCTCCCCGTGGGTGAGCCTCCAGCAGCTGGATGGAGCCCAGGGTGCTGCCTTCCCATAACATGCCACCTCTGACTGGAAGGAAGTGATCGGACCCGGAGTCACTACCTGGCACCCCTCCCCAGTGCACAGGGATGGGTGGACCTGGGCCCTAGGCCTCCCTCTACTTCTGGTGGAGAAAGGAGAGTGGCCAGCCCCAGGGAGCTTCCCGATGGACAGCTCTGTGGCCTAGAGCCCTGCAAAGGCACTGACCACATCCAGCGGAGCCTCCAGATCATGCTGCCCTTGCTTCAGGGTGCAGGGGTCCTGCACCCTGTCCTGTGTGGGGGCAGCAGGGAACCTGCTGGTGTGTACGTCACAGATGAGCCACAGGAGAGAGTGGGGGACCTGGGGGTCGAGGGACATCGGGACATGTCAGCTCTTCATGCTGGTGGGACTGTGCTGGGGTCTCAGGACACTCACGACACTCACCAGGATGACCAGGGGCTCAGGAAGCAGGGGAGGGGCTGTCAGCCCCGGAAGGCTGTGGGTGGGCTGGGGGGTAGGCTTTCTGAGGCCATTTGGGGCAACTGCGCCAGCCTGAGTCATGGTAAAGAGGATGCTCACCCTGTCAAATGCACCAAATTACCCATCTTCTTGGTCTGGTTTTTTTTTTTCTTTCTTGTACTGGTGATTGAACCCAGGGGTGCTTCATCACTGAGCCACTTTCCATCCCTTTTTATTTTTTATTTTGAGACAGGGTCTCACTGAGTTAGTTAGGGCCTTGCTAAATTGCTGAGGGCAGCCTTAAACTTGCCATCCTCCTGCCTCAGCCTCCCCAGGCACTGTGCCTGGCTGGGTTTCTTCATTTCATGATAAACAGTCTGAAGGGAGGTGCCCAGTCCGTGTGGGACCCTCTAGGTGGGCTGGGGCTTCCCATCTGTACTAGCTTGGTTCAGGCGGGTTCTGAAATGGAGCCCTGAACCTAAACCTGTTGATCCCCGGGAGAGAAAGCCCCTCAAGGACCCCCAACGCTGGCTCTTGCAAGACCCGAGAGCCTACCTGCTTGGTGATTGCTGTGCTCACGGAGACCCCTGTGGACCTGAGAGGCCTCCATTCTTCCAGACCATCAGGTTCTCTGCCGAAGGAGCAGCACCCCTTCCCTAGAACCAGCCCTGCTGTGGGCCAAATTTTCCACAATTTGCCATCAGAGGGGGTTCAGCTTGTGGGTGGGGACAGGCTCTTCACTAGGACAGGGGCAGGGACAGTGGGGCACAGGGAGGTGAATTCTTCCGGGCCGAGTACGGAGAGGGAGCAGCTCCGAGGAGGCACCCTCCTCAGCTCACCGCAGGGGTGGGGTCTGCTGGCGGCTCGCCTTGTGGAGTGAGGGACCCCCAGTGCTGTGGGCAAAGGTGCAAAACGTGGGGGGGCCTCATCCTGGAGGCACAGGAGAGCAGCGTAGAAGGGCGCTCTGACGGGTGCCACTCTCTGTGAGAGGTGGGGACCCACGCAGGGGGAGGCCGGGGACTCCAGAGCCTGGTGGAAAGGTGGGGTATGACAGGACAGGAAAGGACCCTGCCAAGAGGCCAGGACAGGGCAGAATTAGAGCCGAGGAGCTGAAGAGTCCCAGTCCCACAGAGCCAGGCCGGCTTCGCCAGAGAGGCCGTCAAGCAGAGCAGAGGGAGAGCCTGTGGGAAGGAGGCGAGGCCGGAACCAGAGCAGGAGGCAGGCGGCCGCAGGTGGTTTGCATAAAAACCAAAAAGACTAACTAGGCTTGAAATAGAAGCATTTCCAAGATCAAAGGCGCAGCGGAATGTGGAGCATTCCAGCAGTGAACACCCTGGCGACCCTGGACTGCAGCCTCAGTTTCTCTGCAATGGCATCTTTCTGCTGTGCCACTGAACGGCAGGACACTGCTGTCATCCCGGCTACTGAGAGGCCAAGGCAGGAGGATTGAAAAGTCTAGCCCAGTCTGGGTAACTTAGGGAGACCCTGTCCCAAAGTAAAAAATGAAAAGGCTGGGGATGTAGCTCAGAGCTAGCAGTGCCCCTGAGTGCAATCCCCAGTCCAAGAATGAGAGAGAGAGAGAGAGAGAGAGAAGGGAGGGAGGGAGGAAGGAAGGAGAAAGAAGGAGTGCTGTGTGAGCTGGGTCCTGGGTGGCAGTGGCAGGTTGGGGCAGGTCCCCTGCTGCTGTGGAGGCCGCTGGGTGGGACGCTGAGGGCTGGGAGGCTGTGGGTCGAGGGACAGGTCATAGGGGACGTCTCTGCTTCTCCCTCTCAATTTAGCATGAACTTCCGACTGCTCTAAAATCATCTCTTAGAAGTTCACACTGAAGGGCTGGGGACGCGGCTCAGTTGGCAGAGCGCTTGCTTTACAAGCACAAGGTCCTGAGTTCAACCCCTGCACCACAAAAAAAGAAAAAAGAAAGTTCAAACTAAAAAAGAAGAAAGAACCCAAACTGACCACAGGAGTCCCCCCAGGCCCGAGCCTCCTGACCGCTGCTCCAGGATGCATCTCTCTCCCACACCCTCCCCTAGTTCCGGCACCATCTCTGGCCTCCAGATGACCCCTAACTCCATGCCAGCCGCTCAGCCTCGCTTTTCTCAAGTTGGGCTGCGAGAGCCTGCACAAGTCGACCAAGGGCCCAGCAGGGGGACGTGCTGGCCAGGCTGGGCAAGGCCCTCCTGCCACCTGAAGCCTCGCGATGGGCGTGCGGGGCGCACGTCACTCTCATCTGTGAGGAGCGCTCAGCGTGGCGGCGCTTCCACCAGCAGTGAGGGGCCTTCCTGCAGGTGACGCGGGCCCGGCGCTGTCCAGAGGTGAGGCCTCTGCAGTTTGGTTCCTTTCTCATACTTTCCTGGGGTACCTTAACCTTTGCTCCTGAACATATATTACCTTTGCAATCAGAAAATAAAAGTCCAACCCCCCCATGGATGTGGTCGGTGTACCCCGCCTGACCCTGGGGAAGCAGGCCTGGGCACTGAGGCCAGCAGAGGCTCGGCAGAGAGGCAGCCTGGCAGCCTCCTGCTTCCCTCTGCGGCAGTGGGCACAGACCCACTGCCCACGGGGGACCCCAGGAGTGGTTCCCAGGCCCGTCTGCAGGCTGGGGCTGGGCTGGGAGCAGGTGCTCTTCAGAGGTGATGCCCACCCTCTTGGGGCAGGGGCAGGGAGCCCACAGAGAGCCCAGGGCTCTTTCAAACAGCAGTCGGGGCAGAAGCGGGAGCGAGGCTGAGGCTGTGCGTCTGCGTGGACGAGCTCACGGTGACACTGAAGCACTCTGAGGAGGGGCAGCCGAGGCACCTGCTGGCCGACACATGCCTACAGCCCAGGTCCGAGGGGCGCATGGACACGAGGCAGGGCCAGGGAACCCAGCTGCTGGTCACCTTACCTCATCAGGGACGGGGTGCTGTGCTCCCAGGTCTGAGGCAATGGGAAGCAGAGGACCGAGACACCACGTTTTCGGCTCCTGGGCTCTGCCTCCCACTCCCGCAGCCCTGTCCCCCACACAGGACCCTGCCCACAGCCCTGGGATGCCCCCAGATGGACCTCCATGTGTGGCATTAAGGTGAGGCTTGGGTTCTATTTGCTAGGGAAGGGTGAGGACCCAGGGGGGCCCAGTAGCCTGCCTGCCATTCCCTGGGCTCCCAGGGACCCCACAGAAACGGCCCCACACTGGACCCAAGGGACTCCTGCCAGCAGGAGCCCCAGGGGCCCTTGTGGCATGTTGATGGGGGGACCAGAGCCCACTGGCCAGGTCTCTGGGCAGAGATGCCACGAACCAAGAGGGAGATGAGGTGGGTGGCAGGCCACTTAGAGAGGGAGTTCTCTCCCTGTCCCCGAGGGAGAGCAGCTTCAGAAAGTGCTTCACTCTGCTCCGGAGGCCGGGCCCTCGACTGCTCCCTTCTACCGTGTGGCCTAGTGGAAGGACGAGGTTAAGAACAAAGGCCTGGCTGCCAGTGTGTGCCCCCGGCGACTGCTTCTCCGTGCCTGCCGCATGCTTGGCTTGTTCGGGGTCACAGTGACTCCATACCTGGGGCTAGAAAATGCCATTCCTCATGGAGATCCCAATAAGCCACTCCACTGCCTGTGTTCCACCCCACCACCCCACAACAGAGGACCCCTGAGGAGCCCACTGCCACAGGATATGTTGTGCATGAGATGACCCGGGGTCCTGCAAGTGGCCCAGGGCCCGATCTCAACAGACGCTTGCTGTCCAGCCTGCCTCACACCCTCCGCCCCGTCCCCAGATACCTCCTGTGGTCCTTGGTCCAGGAGATGCTTCCAGGGCTTGCTTCTTCCAGAGCAGCTCAGCCCCTTTAGTATCCCATCCTGCAGCTCTGTGGCTGGCCACCACGTTCATGTAGGAGCAGAGGCCTGACGGCTCGGGGGACACTGGTGGGAACCCGGGCAGGCAGGACAGGATAGCCCCCAGCTAAAGACAGGTGAGTTCGGCTCCTGCTGCTCAGGCATTCCTGGCTTTCTGGATGACATCAAGGACCCTCACTTGTGCACGGGAGGAAATCATCCAGGGGCAGCCCCTGTGCTCCAGGGCCCTGGAGGGCTTTTCCGGGCGTGGGCACACGTGCTAGCAGTGGGCAGTGTGCGGCCCTGGATCAGAACACCCTTCCCTTAGGAGGACGTAGTGTGTTGGGGCTGCAGTGCTGGGTCCAGTGACCTTCCAGACAGGCTGGAGTATAGAGGGTGCCCCGCCAGGACGTTCTTGTTGGCCAGGGCTCCAGGGCTCTGACCCAATGCTCTCTGCTAAAAATCAGAGCTCTGCTTGTGCTAAATGGGCTTCTTGATTTGATTCTGGGATCATCTGCCAGCCTTGTCCAGATGATCCTTGGACAAGCTCATCCTTCCCGAGCTGGCAGCTCCATTTCCAGGAGCTCTCGCTGCAAGGTCGTGTGCCCAGCTGGAGAACACAGGACTGAGGGAGGTTGGGTGAGGCCACTGCCGCTCTCCCCGGTGGTGGGGGTGCCAACTCTGCCATGGTGGGGCCTCCCTCAGATGAGGGGTTGCGGGACTCCTGACAGCCTCCGCTGCCGTGGTTGCTGCGGGAGTCCCAGAGGTGGGGCTCCAGGAGGTGGTGGGAGGGCTGGTGGAAGCTGCTAGGCAGACTTGGCCCCTGTGTGCCCCTGGCCCACCCTTCCCCTGCAAGCTCCCAACGTGGTCTTGAGGATCAGCACCCTGAAAACATGCCAGGTTGAGTTTTCCAAGGATGTGCTCAGCACTTCTACACCCTCACTGAGGATCGAGATTGGACTGGCCTTTCTTGGGCTCTTCCCGTCTGGCTTGTTGTAATAGCCTCCGCTGAGTGACGGGGGGGAGATCTCCCTCTTCACTGTTAAAGGGTTAAATGAGTGCCCTTCACAGATGAATGGATAAAGAAAATGTGGTGCATATATTCCATGGAATATTACTGAGCTTTCAAAAAATTTTTAGTTTTAGTTGTTCTAATTAGTTGTACATGGCAGTAGAATGCATTTATACATTTTGATAGATCATACATAAATGGAGTGTAATCTCTAATTTTTCTGGCTTGTTTCACTTAGCATGATATTCTCTAACTCCATCCATTTACCAGCAAATGCCAGAATTTCATTCGTCTTTAAATCTGAATATTACTGAGCTTTAAAGAAGAATGAAATTCTGGCATTTGCTGGTAAATGGATGGAGTTAGAGAATGTCATGCTAAGTGAAATAAACCAACACCAAAAAACCAAATGACAAATGTTTTCTCTTATTTGCAGATGCTAATTCACAATAAGGTGGGGGGATAGGGAAGAATAGAGTTACGTTGGATTAGGCAGAGGGAAATGAAGAAAAGGGAGGAGATATGGGTATAGGAAGGATTGTAGAATGAAACAGATATTATGTACATGTATGACTACATGACGGATGCGATCCTACATGTACAATCAGAAAAATGTGAAATTATACCTCATTTATGTGTAATACCCCCAAGTGCCTAAATGCATTCTGTCATGTATAACTAATTAGAACAAATAAAAATATTTTTGAAGATGTAAAAGCTTCCCCTCTCTAACACAATTACAAAGGCAATTAAATTTCAACATGAGGTTTTTTCCCCCCTATGCTGGGGATTGAGCTCAGAGCCTCACACAGGCGAGGCAAGCACTTTACCACTGAGCTGCACCCCAACCCCTCCCGTCAGTTTTCAGGGACACCCAGACCACAGCAAGCACTGTGCAACCTGTGTCTATTTCCATACCACACACATGGTAGGTAGTGTATTCCGCATAGCTCAGTTCTAAGTGTTTCTAATTTCCAATATGCATTGTTCTTTAAACTCATGTCATTTAAAAGTACTTATTCTATTTTCCAAAAGGTGATTTGTGAAGATTCTATTAGCTTAAATTATTGAAGTTATTTGTAAAACCTTGTTTGACTTCAAATTAATTGCACTTCAGTCTGAAAACGTAGTTCACGTGGAACCATTCACTGGAATCTGCTGGCCAACGCCACGTAGTGATGTGCAGCTGTTTTGTAAATGTTCCCTGTGTTTTGAGAACAGGAAGGTCCAAAAGCCAGAAGGGATGTCCCTTCTCTGTCCATGTGGCCACACAGAGCCTAGTTGACCGTGCAGTGGCTCACAGTGCTGGAGGTGGAGACCCACTCCGCAGACCACAGTGCGCCTGGAGCCTGGGCGCCCTGGCCTCCCGAGGCTGGCGGGGCGGGTGGGGGCTCCGGCAGGAAGCGCTGGCCTCTCACTTGCTCAAGGCAGCCTCCAGCCACTTCTCCATCGGTGCAGTTGCTTCAGAGTCACGCCCCAGGCCTCTGCCAACGGCCTTTCCCAGAAGTCTCTGGGCCTGGCAGGGCTGGCGAGGCTTGCCCTTCTCAGGCTGAGGGTGGGCCTTGTGCTGGTCCCTGTTTACTTGTGGGATAAGACTGGGTGTCGTTGCTTCACAGCTCGCTGGAGGAGTGACTTCACTTGGGGGCCAGCAGACTCCCACCTCCCTTGTGCGCTCCACTCTCCTCCCTGGTGAGCAGAGTGGGTCTGGGCTCCAAGCATCCAGCTTGGAAGCTCTGGTCTGACATTGTCTTCAGCCCTGGCCAGCCCAGGGAACAGGGGAGGAGGGGACAGGTCAGAAGCCCCAGGCCCCAGGAAAGGGACCGATACTCCCATTCCCAGCTCCTGGTACAGGGGGAGGCTGCCAGAAGGGCCCAACCCAGGACTGTGGCTCTCACTTGCACCTGGGCCCTGGGTCCCACAGCACGAACTGATCCTTGACTCAGGGCCTAGAGGTGACACTCGGGCCTATGTGGACTGGGCTGCCACCCTGTGCTGCTGAGGGCTCCTCCGACTGAGCTGGTTGATTGAGTTCAGGTGGGTGGGACCCTGTAGCTCCTGTTTGCCAGAGAGATAGGCCAGGTTCTTCTGTGGGACCCAACCTGGACACTGGGTCTGCCTGCTGTGTCCTGGTGCTGACCAGCCACCCCACCCCATGACACAGACAAAGAAGTTGCTGGAGATAACCCAAGGACTCCAGGGAGAAAGCCCTTCCCACATGCCTCTCCAAGAAGGTGCTGAGTGACCCAGGCCCAGGTGCCCTCTGGGCTTAAAGCCACGGGCTCCATGTCGCTCTGCGTCAGTGGGGTGGGCCCAGAATCAACTCTGCCAGGAGGAGTCCTTCCCGCTCCTTAAGCCTCACTGTGAGACCACAGTTCGCTGCTCTGCCCCAGGCTGAACGCAGATGGCGTGTGGAGCAGCCCCCTCAAGGCCCCTTGGCCAGGTTCACCCATGATGAGGCTCAGCATGTGACTCCAGGCCTGTCTGGGCTCTTGACGCTCTGGGGAGTGAAGGTGACCATGACACCAGGACCTCCTGGCAGGGCCTCCTGCAGCCACAGGCCCATGTGCTGAGGACAGAGGCCCAGGCTTCTCTATGGGGGCTTCTCCAGAAGATCCCTGGGCCCCTAGAAGGACACCAGAGGATTCCTGGACCCCTGGGGCTCCCTCTGCTGAAGCCCACGTTCAAGACACCCCGCCATGCCAGCCCCTCCTGGACAGATCCGCAGGCAGGGTGGAGTGCTGAACCTGAGGGTGGGCCGGGGAGAGCCCTTCCCTGGGGCTGTGGGACCAGCGGGGTGAACAGGAGGCGGAGGAGAACTGGGGGCCGGGACGGAAGCAGGACTCCAACAGGAGGGCAACTGCAGCCAGGGGCCTGCAGACTCAGGCCAGAGCGTCTCTCAGAAGCTGGGCCCGGTGACGGCATCGCAGGCAAGGTGAAGATGTGTGCTCCCTGCTGATGGTGGGCCAGGGGTGGAAGGTCAAGGATGGGTGGGTGAGAGCCCAGATGCCCAGATGCCACGGAAGCTGGAGAGCCACTCAGGGACAGCTCTGCGGGGGTCTGGGAATGTCAGGGGGCTCTCTGTGGGCCGGGGTGGCAGCTCCTCCAGGAATCCCAGATGCATACGGCGGGACTGCAGGGAGACAGGGGTGGCGGAGCTGCAGAGCAGTCCCAGTGGGATCACACCCCGCTGTGACCAGCCCAAGGGACCTCACGGGCGCACACTGTGCAGACAGGCTGCCGCGGCCAAGCCCCAGGGCAGGATTCTGTGACTCTGGGACGGACAGCCTCTCCGGCTACCTGGTTAGGTTCTCCCAGGGGTGGCCGAGGCCCAGGGGAGTGGTCTGGGTGCAGCACAGGTCTGGAGGGGCAGGAGACTGGCAGTGCCTGGGAGGAAGGAGGGTCTGAGTAGCCCCTTGGTCATGGGGCCCACTGCCCACCCCCACCTTTAGTGGCCAGTGTCCCAGGCTGGTGACCATGGTCAGCTCATCCTGCAGTAGTCTGCAGGTGCGTCCAGTGCCTGAGAAGCCCCCCGTGTGGAAGTTTCTTGTCCCTCCTGGGGCCTGAGTTCCGTGTTCCATGAGATGGCAGCTCCTCCTGGCAGGTCAGGAAGGAACCAAGGGGCCCGGGTTCAGACGCTGGTGCCCAGGTGAGGGAGAGCAGCACCAGCCGGCAGCACTGGGCAGGCAGAGGGAGACGCAGTGCGGAGGCTGGCACTGCCGCCCAGGACAGCGAGCTCCTCTGCGTGGTTCGGCCTCTTCCAGAGGCAGCTGGTCTTCGGCCCAAGGTGGCATCATGGGGAGGAGCTGGTCTTTCTTTGTGGGTATGGTTGGGTCCTCATCTGCTTGTAGGGCCAGACTAACAGCCCCTCTAGCATCCAGGCAGGTGGGAGGCCCCACACCTCTCTGCCCAGTCTTGGACCAGTGGCCTAATCAGGGTCCCACAAGGTTCAAGCCACCCAGCGGCCACCTTGGGTATGGGGGTCCCCAGGGCAGGCATGTTGGTGCTGGGGGCTAATGAGGAGGGATCTGTCCCTGGACTTCACGGCCTCCTCTGCTCCCCTCAGGGCCCTCCCTGGTGTGGGCCTGTCCGTCTGAGCATAGGCCCCCCTCCCCAGTTCAATGGTGGCTTGGTGGCAGTTCAGTGCAGGGTGACTGTGGCTGGGGTCTGTGGGACGGATTGTGCCCACTCCCTGGGGTCTGTAGGTCTTGCTTAACCCTGGACTCTCCATCATCTGTCTTTTCCCCAGCTGTGATACTCTGGGTCCAGCTTTGCTGCCCAAGGTCCTGAAGGGTGGAGGGTGCCATGCAGGACATCTCTCCAGGCCTCTCCTTCTCCCACAGGTTCTATGCCCACAACAGGGGATGGGACCAGGAGGCCCAGGAAGCTGGCTTGGGGGAGATGCTGGGACCTGGTGGCTTCAAGCTAGGGGAGCCCACCACCTCTCTGACCTGCTCCAGTGGGGGCTCATGGCACTGGAAAAGTCCAGGATCAGAAGCTTTGGAGAACCCAGGGCCATTTCCCCACGCAGCTGGGCTGGGCGGCTGCTGCAGAGGGGGAACTGGCAGGAACATGGCCCCCAGCACTGCCCCTCCATCTGGGATCCTCAGAGCTGGCTAGAGGACAAAAGACTCTTCTGCTGATGTCAGGGCCCCCTGGCCTCCTGAGCCATAAGTTGGGGTCATGGGACAGGGTCCACCTTCTAGTCCAGGCTCCTTCTGTCCAGCCTCAGTGTGTGGGACTCCCTCCCTCTGGGCCTGGAGGCTGAGCAGACTCCCAGGTGGGATTCCCCTGTTGCTTGCTGAGGAACCAGGAAGCAGGGGCGTCCCAGGGCCCCAGCCACCACACCAGGCAGAGGCTCTGCCGGAGCCAAACGCTCAGGCTAAATATAGCAGGACAGCTGTGGGGCGTGGGTGAGCTCCTGGGCGCGCTGGGCGCCCGCGGCTTTGGGAACCGACACCAGGCTGGTCTTTGGCACCTCCACCCAGGCCAGCTCAGAGCATCAGTGAAGAGTGTACCTGACGTGGCCTGCCACAGGGCCGTCCCCACAGCCCAGCTGATGGCTGCGTCCGGTGTGGCATTCTGGGAGTGGGGGCTGGGTGCCCCCACAGCCTGAGGTGTCCCAGACGCAGGCCGGGGTGGCCTCTGGCAGGAGACTTCTGGAAAGTGGGTGTCTGGGCTGGTGATCTTCCTCTTGGTGCTTTGGGGCCCAGGAAGGGGGGCGCTCCCCAGGTGCTTCTGTGGGTACCACCCAGCCCCCCAGGGCCGGAAGGCCCTGGAAACAGCCCAGGGGCAGTGCGTTCAGCTCACTGCGACCTCGGGCGGCTGGAGCAGCGCTGCGCTCTGGGCATCCGCCTCCCCGTGGCCCCCGTGGGTAGGAAGAGCAGGTGAGTCGTGGGGCCTCTGACCCTGCCAGCTCCTCCCCAGGCTGTGGGCAGCCCACCTGCCCATGTGTCCCCAGGGCTGCTCCTGCGACCAGCCTCTCCTGTGTGCGTGTGGGGGCAGCCGTGGAGACAGGAGGGAGTCGAGGCAGCCCCAGCTGGAGCCGTCTCTCTGATGAGGACCTGGCAGCTGCCAGGGCCTGGCTTTCAGAGCACAGTGTAAGTCGGCAGCTGACGGACGCAAAGGTCGCTGCTGATTAATTCTTCTCTAGCAAATGGCACTGGGCCGCCCGCCACGCACCGCCTCTGTCTGCAGCTGCAAACGACATATTGATCACTCGGAGGAGCTCACGGAAATCTAAAGAGCACCTCGCACCCTCCAAGGGCCAGACTGTAGGACAGCAGACGGCTGGTGCGCACCTGTGGGGCCTGGAGGCAGAGACAGGCTGCGGCCAGTTACTCATGGTCTCTTCCCAGATCCAGCCTAGGCACAGGACACCCAAGGAGGAGTCCTCAGGGGCTCCAGGTCTGCACCCGTTCTGGGACTCGGGTTCCCAGGACAAGGCCCAGCTGGGGGCAGGTGGGGTGGAGGGGATGCTTCACGCCTGGGTGCTCAGACCGTAGCAGGTGCCACATGGCAGCAAGCATGGGGTTCTTCCGGGGTCCTGGCCCTCAGTCCTTCCTGGAAGGAAGACACATGTTGAGTTATCAAGAGGCACAAAGGCCAGGAGCATCCACGTGAGGAAAGGCTGGCCGATGCTGGGTGGTGAAGGGCTGGGAGCAACCCAGCTCCAGTCGAGAGTGAGAGGAAACAGTGTGAGGGGACCAGGAGGCGCAGACCCCTGGGACCTCCTCAGTGCAGGCCCAGGAGCCCAGGAGCCAGGGCAGGGCCACCCGCACGGCAAAGTGGCGTGCACAGCGTCTGCAGCATGCACACCCTGAGCACAGCAGCCCACACGCGCACACCCACACAGGTGCACACGCACACGTGTGCACACAACCCATACGCGTGTGTGCACTGGAACCCACTGTGCCTCGGAAGCTCTCCCCCGAGGGAGCGGAGCACGCGGGAAGATGAAGGCCCTTTCCAACAGAAGTCACCGCACAGTTCCTGCTCCGGGTTCTTGTGGAAGGCTGAGCAGGTGGCCCCCCGGCCAGTGGGCAGAGGAGAAGCCAGAGGAAACAGGAAGACGGTTTCTTTGCTCTCCTTTTAGTGGCAGTGGACACGGTACCTTTATTTTGTTTGTTTATTTGAAGTGGTCCTGAGGCTCGAACCCAGGGTCTCACACGCGCAGGGCAGGAGCCTACCACTGAGCCACACCTGGTCGGTGTGGATCGGCAGCATTGGGGTCCCAACCCCGGGTCCCTGTGTCTCCCACCCACATCTTTGACTTGTGTTCGCTGTTTCCTATGACACGGTTCCCGGTTCAGCCACCTGTCCTGTGGGTCCTCCTGCAGCTGAACCACTGACCCAGCTGCTCATGCAAATACTGAATGATGCAGTTCCAGAACGTCCATTCGGTTGATGATCTAAATTATACGATTTTTAAGATTTCAATTCTTTGCTGGAATTTCCCATCTTTCCATTTAACTTAGTGCATCTTCTCCTCCACTATCCATAACACACTCATAAGAAGTCCCCCCTGGGCTGGGCTGGGCTCAGTGGTAGGCGCTTGCTTGGCATGTGTGAGGCTCTGGGTTTGATCCTCAGCACCACATAAAAAAATTAATGAATTATCAAACTTTAAAAAGGCATTTTTAAAAAGTCCTCATCTGCTCTCTCTGATGTCTGGGTCACCATTGGGTTTGCCTCTAGAGGTTTTTAAATATTTATTTATTTATTTAGTAAACACTGAGATTGGAGGGATTGGACCCAGTGGTGCTGTACCCCTGAACTAAAACCCCAGTCCTTTTTTTAAAGCCTCTTTTGATTTATTATTATTATTATTTTTAGTTGTTGATGGACCTTTATTTAATTTATTTATTTATATGTGGTGGTGAGAATTGAACTCGGTGCCTCACACACGTGAGGCAAGTGCTCTACTACTGAGCCACATGATCCCAGCCCCAACCCCCGTCCTTTTTAGTTTTTGTTTTGAAACGGGATTGCCTGGCTGACCTCAGACTTGTGACCCCCTGCCTCCGCCTCCCAAGGGCTGGGTCTGCAGGTGGGGGCTGCTTCTGTCTCTCAGTGACTGGTTGGATCCTTGCCTCTCTGTGCCTACTCCTGGCTGATGGTTCATGAACGCTGTGTGGAGTCCCGGGCAGGAGGGGCCAGCCCCACACCCTTGCCCTGCCCCTCCTGGGGCTACCCACTCTGGAGCAGCCCCCTGTGAAGCCCACTGGAGCCCCACACCCCAGTCATGCACACGAGCCAGCCTTGCGGGGTTACTGCTTCATGAAGTCTTACCCTTACCCAAGTGTTCACATAAATCAAGTTCAGACAGATTAAAGAACAAAAAAAATAAAGCAAGCTGCACACATCGGTAATTATTGCACCAGTTCTGAATTTGATACAAACTCACTAAGCATAAACCTAAAGAAGAATCATCAAAGGCAAACCTGGGTGTATAAGTGCCTATGAGTCACACACACACACACACACACACACATGCACACACTCCTTAGAAAATTAAGAGCCAATTGGTAAATTGGGAAAACTATTTGCGACAGATGAAGGCTCCAAAAGTAATAAACTCAAATATCCCAGTGCAGAGCTGAGCAGGACTAGGTCACAGCCGGACCCAGAGCATCCGTGGGCAGCAGTGTGCAGAGCGGGGCTCTGACCTCACCAGGGGATTTACCCACAGACAGCTGAACAAGCTGCAGGGAGGGGCCTGCTGGAGGAGGGGGGTCACGGGGTGTGCCCCGAGGGTCCCCTCTCTCTCTCCACTCCTGGCTGCCCGAGCTGACACCCTTCCTCTCCACGGCCTTCCACCAGGACATTCTGCTTCACCTCAGGCCCAGGGCAGTGCAGCCGGCTGACCAGGGACTGAGACCCTGAAACTGTGAGCCACCATGGATCTTCCCTCCCTTACGTTGCTTATGTCAGGCGTTCTGTCACAGCAGCAAAAAGCTGACGAACACGACTAAGATAAAACAAAACAAACCAAGTGTCCGAAGCAAGCCTTCCTGACCTCTGTAGGGGCCCAGAGAACTGAAAGTGAAGCCCGACTGTCAAGAGCTCTCTCTGCCCAAGTCCCACCCCACCCCCCCCTTACCCGCCAGCAGCCCCTGCCCCAGTGGGACGCCCCTTTCCGAGGTCCTTGGACCCTGCTTCCCTTCCTGTTCCAGAATGTGTATGGGATTTTCGGCAGAAGCAAAGGCCCACGAGCACATTTCCTTGAGCACACAGCAGCCTTCCCTGGAGATGAACCCTCAGGGCGCAGGGGCCACTGCGAGACAGAACCCAGGTTTGCAGCCAGGCCGTCCTTCAGATGGGGAAGCCCTGCTTGGCCCTCTCTGGTCCTCTGCCTGCCCTAGACTGTCTGCCTGGCTTGGCCTCTGGGCCCTGCAGAGACCCCCTCCAGCTTCTGCCTGACCCAGGCTGCAGCTCCCTCCTTCCGTTCTCCAGCCCTTCTGCCCCAGGGCCTTCACACTTGCTTCCTCCTCTGCCTGAGTAGTCCCCTGAGACCTGCCTCTGTCCCTCAGTACAATCAGCTCTTCATGCCAGCCAGCCTGGCTGAACACCTGCCCTGCCCTCCTGATGGGT
>JAJEJO010060839.1:0-23384 GCA_020662805.1 Glaucomys volans | reverse complement strand
ATCCAGAGAGTGTCCACTCCATCCAGAGAGAGTTCACTCCATCCAGAGAGTGTCCACTCTATCCAGAGAGTGTCCACTCCATCCAGAATGTGTCCACTCCATCCAGAGAGAGTCCACTCCATCCAGAGAGAACCCACTCCTCTCCGCTTGGAGTCCTGTCTGTCAGATGTCCACTATCTATTTGGGGAAGCCATGGGCCCAGCAGTGCACATGTGCTGACCTGGGATTCTGCTGATTTGGGAGTACTTTTCCTTAGTCTGAATGGTAAACTCTAGACTCAAATAGACCCGAGACCTGGTTGGTGGACACCTAGGCTCTGGCTGGGCTGACCACTGGGCATCAGGTCTGCCTCCCCTCAGCCAATGCCCAGACTAGACTGGCAAGAAGCTGGCTGGCCCTGCTGGCCATGGTCCCTGGCAGACAGTACCACACTGCCTGGTTCCCGGTCCTGGTCCAGGAGTCTGTGGATGAGAGCCTGAAGCTAGCAAGGCCTAGTCACAGTCACCTGGCCACCTGTCCATGGCCAACACGATGTCTGTAGGACAGCATGAGTCTCCTTGAGAAGGAAGCTTGGGGAAACCTGAGGGGCCGTGGACAGATTGGGGCTGTGAGGCCAGCTCAGCCTTCAGACCTGCAAGGCCTGCTCCATGTGGGACGACCTTCCTGGACTTCTCAGTGTGGCTCAGTGGCCAGTCTGTGGGACAGGAGGCTTAAGTCCATAGTCTCATAAATGAAGCTGCACCTTCAAGGAGGCTGCGAGGACTGACTCAGAAATTGTCTGAGCCTGGAGGGTCCGGGGGGTTCAACTGTGCTGCCAGAGGGTCAGGCTGCCATTGTCCATGCTGTGTGGGCCATGAGTGTCTTCTGGGAGGTGAACACATCCCCAGATGTGCCAGAGTGGGAAGGGTCTACCCAGGGCAGATGCATGGGGGGGGTGCCCTGGACAGGTGCATGGGGGGGGGGGGTGCCCTGGCGGGGGGAGGGGGGGGGGGGGGGGCCCGGGCGGGGGCAGGGGGGAGGGGTGTGCCCTGGCAGGTGCTTGGGGGAGGGGTGTGCCCTGGCAGGTGCATGGGGGAAGGACATGACCCCAGGTAGACTCAGTGGAGAGAGACCCATGCTGGCCTCACCCTTGAATTGGGTTCATTGTCTCCTTGGTCTCTTGGTAGTAGTATTTCAGGGTTTGTGGTGGCCAGATGACCTTCAGTGGCCTCCCCAGGTGCACAGAGAAGGACATCTGCACCCTGGAGTCACCTGTCCAACAAGAGGAAACTAAAACTAAATGCAGTCTAAACCTCAGACACTGTGGCCCTCAGAGACAGGGGTATGCTAGATGCCCTCTTTCTGAGGGTTTCCGTGGGAGCCTTCGTTCCTCTGCCCAGAATTCCAAGGGCCTCCTCTGGGATGCTTTTTAATATCCTTGCCAAATTGAAATGTGAGCCACCTAATTACAACGGGAACACCCTGCCCTTGCAGGCGCAGCGAGATCTACTGTGGAGGGCTATTCCCTCGTGTTTGCACCCTCCCTGAACTTGGAAAAAGAGCCTGCCTCCACCTCTGCTCAGAAAGAGATCAGCAGCTCCCCTCAGGTGCTCCCCTGGCCAGCACCCCTCTCCACTCCCAGGACACAGAGTGCCAGGTTCGCCCAGGAGCAGCTGCTGGTGCTTGATTGCTGGGGATGCGCCTGTCAATGAGTGGACTCTGTAAGGGGAACCAAGGAGGCGAAGGCTCAGGTGGATGCGGATGCTGAACTGCATCCAGAGCTGTGGTTGGCACGGGGACTGGGGCTCAGAGCACACTGGGACCAGGTCTTGCTGCCCTTCCTGGTGCATGCGGGTGGGACAGCCGCAGTCCAGGCTATCTTCAGAGAGTGCCCCACAAGACCCTGGAGGGCACAACCCTAAGCTCTGCTCTCCCTCAGTCTGGTGCCCCCCCACCCCCCGCAGATCCCAGCAGGCACAAGCTCATGGCCCCACCTGGCCTGCATCTGGCTTCCCCCCACTGAGCGCAGCTGGGCCCTCCCTGTTCTCCTCGCCCTCCTTCTGTCCAGCCTCTATTCTCCTTCCCCCAACCCTGGCCACTCCAGGAATGCTTGCTTCCAGGGAGCCCTGAAGGGCTGAAGATGCCCACAAGGTCTCAAGATGAACTGGCAGGGCCTGCTACTTGTGACCCCCTGGCCTCTCTGTAACCTCCGACGGCCACCAGCCTAGACATAATTTTAGCCTGGGTGCTTGGGAGTCCAAGTCTTGAGACAAATAGACCATTTATTATTATTATTATTTTTATCCGAGATTCAGAGAATTTCAACAAGAATGAGTTCCCAGGGTCCCCAAAGCTGACAGCATCCCACGGAAGGTCAGAGAGCCTGAGTTCTCTGCTGTCCTTCAGGAGGGATTGCAATGCCCTGCTTGAGAGGCCCTGGGAGGCAGAGCACTGGGCTTTGACGTCCAGGGGCCAACAGCTTGGGAGGACTTGGGATGCCCGAAGGGAGGGAAGCCACTGCGCACAGGGGCTGTGGAGCCCGGGCCAAGCCGAAGGAGCTGGGCTGGGCTGTCAAGGCTGCCTATCTGGCCAGGCCAAGTCTCCATCTGGCATCAAGAGGCCTGGGGCACAGCTGTCCCCAGAACTGTCCGAGCAACCCACCACCCCAGAACCGTCTCCTTGGGAAACAGCGGTTCTCCAGGTTGTGTGCGGCTGTGGAGGGGAATCATCACCAGGACCTAAGCTCTTCTCCCCGTAGGACGTGTGGACACCCCGTGGCCTGAGCAGTTCCTGTGCTTGGCTGAACCTTCTGTCCCTGGACCTGCCCCTAGGCTGGGCCCTTCCGAGGGAAGGTGTGTGGCATGTGCCAGGAAGCAGGGTAGAAGGGCTGGTCCCTGCAGCCATGGAAGACCACCTTGGGGCTAGTGGAGAGCACTGCAGGAGCTCTGTGGGGCCCTGGGGTCTTGGTCCCTGGATGTGGGGACTCCTTCCTTGCCTTGGAGTCCTGCAGAGGAAGTCAACTGATGGGCAGCCCTCACTGTCCAGCGTGCTACAATGGAGGCTCTGGAAACTGTGAGTACAGAGCCAGTGCCACTTCCAGGGGGACTGGAGGCCTCAGAACCATTCTCCAGCAGTCAAGGACTGACCACTGCTCCTGGCCACCCTCAGGCGGCTCTGAGCAGTGCACTCCCTTGGAGATCTGAATTCATCTCGAGCAGGACCCTGACGGTCAGCCTTACCACATCGCAAGGAGCGGCGGGTCATCTAGAATTCCTTGGCCGTCACGCAGCTTGGCCCCAAATCCTGGGAGGTTTAAAATTCTCACGTGTCCTCAGGAAAGGGGGCCAGGAAGGAGGGAGGAGCAGGGGGGGCCCAGAGTGGGGGGGCTTGAGAGCGGGCAGTGCCAGGTGAGGCTGACCAGGTCCTCATCTGCCTTGGTGGGCGGCCAGGGTGCCTGGGCAGCAGGCTCCTCAAGGCCCCTGTGGAGAGCAGCCCCTCACCAGCCCCAGGATGGCCTGGCCCTGGCAGGATCCAGCCCCTTGCTCAAGATTGCTCTTCAAGTTCTTCTGAGAAAAGTCTTTTCTTGAGATGTTACTTATTTATTTATTTTTTGCTACTGAGGATTCAACCCAGGCCACTGAAATATATCCTATCCTTTTTATTTTGTATTTTGAGACAGGGTTTAATTTGCTGAGAGTCTCACTAATTTGTTGAGGCTGGCCTCCCAAACAGGATACTCCTGCCTCAGTCTCCCGAGTTGCTGGAATTACAGGTATGTATCAGTTCACCCAACTGAAATGTTATCTTTCAAAAAACGGCTTCACTAGGATATAGTTCACACCCCATTCAGCCCACCTATCTTAAGTGTAGCATCCAGTGGGTTTTAGTGAATTCACAAATATAAGGAACCAGCTAGGCATGGTGGTACACGCCTGCAATCCCAGTGACTTGGGAGTCTGAGACAGGAGGATCACAAGTTCAAAGCCTGCCTTAGCAAATCAGGGAGACCCTAAGCAACTGAGACTCCATCTCAGAATAAAAAATAAAAAGGGCTGGGATATGACCCAATGGTTAAGTGCTCCTGGGTTCAATCCCCAGTTTAAAAAAATGTATTTTTTTATCTATTTATATATACACACACCACACACATCTGTATGTAAAAACACCCCAACAGCCATGTGTAGAGCACATGTGTCACCCTGAGGTGGAACCATGCTCCCGTTGACGTTGCCCCCTGCCTAGTCCTAATCGACTTTGCTGCATCTCTTTGTTTTTTATTATTTAATTTATTTATTGTTTGCACTAGGGATTTAACCCAGAGGCACTTAACCACTGAGCCACATCCCCAGCCATTTTGGTTTTTGAATCAGGGTCTTGCTAAGTTGCTTTGGGCCTCACTAAGTTGCTGAGGCTGGCCTTGAGCTTGTGATCTTCCTGTTTTAGCCTCCCAGTCACTGGGGTTACAGGCATGTGCCGCCAGGCCTGGCTACCTCCTGCCTCTCTTGGTGCACCCCATTCTGGAAGTTTTGTAGGAACAGAACTAGAGGACGGGCGGCTGGGTGTTCTCAGACTTCGGTCCTTCCCCATGAGAGTGCACTTCAGTGGCTCTGAGGGCGTGGTCCACACAGATGGAAGGAGGAGATCAGTGGCTGAAGCCTTCAGAGTTGGAGAGCAGCTAATTATTTTAAATGTCAAAGAGATAAAAAGCATGGCCTCAGTCTGGACAGACCTGTGTCATGAGGGTTGGTGCCCACGGGCACCAGTTCGACCCCGTGGAGGCTGGGAGGCCCAGTCCCAACCTCCAGGACAGGAGCCCTGCAGCATCCCAAAAGTTTCTGGAAGCCCCTGGCCTTCCCAGGGGCAAGGTTGGCATCCTCACTAAGAAGAAAGTGTTGTAAGAGAATCATCCGAGCCGTCAGGAAGTGCCGTGCCAGCAGGGCAGTCTCAAGTTGGGCTAGAGGCGAAATCTGCTCCCCACCCCAAAGAAAGGCTCAGTGTCAACAGAAAATCATAAGAAAATCGGAAGCTTGATTCGTGTTTGGGAAGGTTTGGCAGCCAAACAGAAAACTTTAAAAAGAAATGGTTTTAAACTTTTATGATTTCAATATAAAGTGTTTAAGGTTTTGGGGCTGGAACTCTGGCTGGGGGCGGAGCGCGTGCCCAGCAGGTGTGAGGCAGCGGGTTCGATCCTCAGCGCCACATAAAGCAGACAGACAGAATAAAGGGACGCTGTCCACCTACAGCTACAAAAGATGTTTAAAAGTGTTTAAAGTTTGCACACATTTACAAAGGGGGCCAATTAATCCCCGAAGTTCACCCCTACACTCCATATTTGCTGGGTTTGAAATAGAATACCATGGTGGACAAATTGAGCTTAAACCTTTAAACATTTTTTCCTAACTGCACAGAGGTGCGTTTTCAATTTTCATTGTGGTCAAGTACACACGAGATGAAATCTGCCATCTTGGTCACGCCCCCCCACACTGGGGATTGAAATGGGGGCCGTGTGCATGCCAGGAAGTGCTCTGTGGCTGAGCGACATCCCCAGCCCTTGGCTGGCCTGGAACTTGATCCTGCCCCTCAGCCCCCGCGGGCGGGGTGACGGTGTGCCCGCACCTCCCGACCCTGCGTCACTGACTCATTTCACCCAGAGAGCTGCCTTCAGGGTTCGCCTGTGCGGCGGCCTGGGCTTCCCCTCCTGCGCACACCTTGCTCTGAGCAGGCTGTGCATACGATGACCAGTTGTCCTGTCAAAGGACCTTGAGCCGCGCCTGCCCTCGAGCCTTGGCAGTGCTGCCTCCCTGCCATCGGGCGCTCGCCCTGGATCAGAGCTGCGGGTCGTCCAGGGATTTACTCTCGGTGCCTGAGGAGCACCGCCTCTTCTCTGCACAGCGATACCGTTTTCTGCTCCCACCACCAAAGCAGAAGGGCCCCGTCCTCGTCCTCGCCAGCACGGGTCCCTGCCGGCTTTCCGACAGCGGCCACAGCAACCATCCCGACGGGGTGAGGGGCCCCTCATTAGAGTTCGGGTTTGCGTTTCTCTAATGAGAGTCTCACTAATTTCCTTCCTTCTCCAGGAGGCCAGACCCAGGCCACGGTGGACACAAGCCAGCCAGGATGCCGCCATGCAGCCCAGGCGGGCTCCAGGACCTTCCAGCAGCTGTGACCAAGGAAACTAGGCCACGGCCGACGATCCCATTTTGGATTCAGCCTCTGGGAGCTTTCATGAGATCATCACAGGTTCTAACATCAACAGCCTCACATCCGCCTGTCAGTTAGATTGTTTCAAGGACGCGTCGCTCACCTGCTGGGAGCTCGGTGACTGGAGGTCAGCGGGCTGGAGCTTGAGGGACTCTCGGTTCCTGCAGGGAGGGGACCTGAGCCCCCTTGGTGGTTCCCTGGGCCCTGCCCTCACCTCTCCCACCACAGCCCTGGGTTGCCTCCTGCCCGCTGCAGAGAGCACAGGGAGCACGGGCCACCTCTTGGCAGCTCTCCTCTGGCCAGCATCCTGTCACTCAGGAGACACCCAAGGCCTGTTCTGTGGCTCTTGGTGCCCAGAAGTTTCCAAGCTAAAGTCACACTGCCAAGGCCCACGTGGCCACATGCAGGTTGGGGTCCTTTGAGGACAGCGTGTCTGGGGTCTGGGGGACAAGGTGTCTGAGTGAGGCTGCGACACACACGGGGCACTCTCTCTCTCTCCCTGCTGCGGAGCATCGCATGTGCAGGCCCCCCTCCCCCGTGCTGCTCTGACCCCGAGGCCTGGCACTGAGCTGTGCCCCCACCCTGGGGTCTGTGTGCATGCAGGGTGGCTAGCACGTCAGGGGGAGCCCGGCCTCCTGTCAGGGGGCTTGGGGAAGGCCTCTCTCAGCAGCAGGTGGACAAGCTAGGGGCTTCCCCTCCTGGGTGAGCCACAGTGTCTGCGTGCTCCCTGTCGGTGACCATGACGGCCTGCCCAGTGCACTGAGGTGAGAATGGGGCCAGCCTGGATGCTGGACAAGTTGTGCTGCCCATTCAGCAACTGGGCTGCTCCACCTCCAGGCCAGTGAAGTGGGGTCCTCAGAGTGCCACCCTGAACCCTGGCCTGGGTCATTGTCCCAGAGGAGACAGGTCCCGGACGGGCATGGTGTGGAGTCTACATCCGGGTGCTCCGTCTTGGTCACACTCAGCATCCAGGGCTATAGATTTCAGTCCTTGCAAGTTAAGTGGTGAGGCCGAACCTACCCGACAGGACCCTCGAGGTGGGGCCTGGCCCCGCACAGGGAGTGCGTGGGAGCCTGCTCACAGAGCCTCTGCTCGAGGGACGAGAGTGGGCGGCAGCGTCCTTGCATCCCTGCCCCGTCTGTGTCCCGTCTCTGCCTGACTGGCCCTAAGCTCACCCCCACGCACGTGGACCAGCTCAAGCCTGTCAGGGTCTCTGTGCTTGGGACCTTGTGTGGATGGACCTGGGCTGGTGGGGTCCCTGGAGGCTTAACCCTCTGGCTCTGCACAGAGGACACCCTGGGATGGAACAACCTCTGGCCCAGCTGGGCGCTCACTTCGTGCCTGAGCTTCATCTCGGCTGCTGGCTCTTCTGTAAAACCTCCGAGTCTCTACAAAGAGGATCTAGAACAGCTACCCAGGAACCACAGCCAGCTCTGACCCAGTTGTTGATCAGAAGCGGGAGCAGGTGCCACTGGGCACGCTTGCCTTTGCCCGGCCTGGGCTCTGCCCCTTGGGCCAGCACTGACTCCTCAGCCTGTTTTCCCAGCAAAGCTTTGGACTCCCCGAGGCTTCTGTGCCTCACTCGAGGGCCTCCACCTGTGTCCTTGCCATCTGGCTCCCTTCAGGCCTGGAGCACCTTTGGTCCTGCTGGGCCCCCCTCACTGGGCCCTGCCCAAGCTCCTTCAGAGTCTGCACCAGGCTGTCCCGGGGTCACTCCCCTTGCCTTGCTTCTGAGTGTCCTCACGGCACCCATGGACCCCAAGGCTACCAGCAGAGGACCAGGCTCTGAAAGGAGCTCAGGCCTCTACAGCTGGCCATTCCCCTCCCAATTTGAGTCTGGGCTTTTCCCACCATCTGCTGGGACCTAGAGGTGGCACAGAGCCCCTGGCCCTGCCAATGCAAGGTCCACTCAGCAGTGAGGAGGCCACTGTGGGACAGGAGAGCTGAGCGCTGGACAGCTAGGTCCCTGCCCTCAGTGCCTCACGGGGGGTGGGGGAAACACCAGAGTGACCAGAGCCACAGGGGATGCTATGGGAAGACTCAGTATGACAGGGCTTCCTTAGGGTCACATGGTCTTTCTGCAGGGGTGACCCTGGCGTGGTCCTCTGCCCCCTCCACCAGCCGCAGCCCCAGCAGTGGATTTGCTGAGCACCTCCCTCTGAGGTCCCGCTGCTCCAGGTCCTCTGCAGGCCACCCGTGAGCGACCCACGCCTCCCGCACCCAGGCTCCAGCAGCGGCACTCAGGTGCTCAACTTGCTGGTGGCTCTGCGCCTGCTGACCGCAAGCCAGAGGAGCCAGAGTGCAGACGCCACGGGGGAGCCGAACAGAGCAAGGAGGGGGAGTGAGGCCGTAGAGAGAGAGAGAAAGGGTGGTGGAGGTACTGGGGAGGCTGATGGAGCCCAAAGAGAAGCAAAGACCTACGGTTTGGATAGTGAGCCCCGAAGGGGAAGGCCGACACGGGCAGAGAAGTGCTCATGGTCGGGACTCACTTTTCTGAAATGAAAATGCTTGCATTACAGTATTGAAAAGTGCCCACTGTGCGCCTGAGATTTTTTCCTCTGAACTGCCCAACAAAGGCATCGTCTGATCAAGTCCTGGAGTTGGGCATGCATGTGCGTGTGTGGGTGTGCACGTGTGTACATGTGCATGCGTGCATGTGCGCATGTTTGTGGGGGTGTGGGTGTGGGGGATGTGCAGAGAGGGGTGGAACTGGTCCATCTGGTCCTCTTGGGAAGACGACAGGAGCCGCTTGGTAGGGAAGGGAGGGTCCGGCCCTTGTGCTGCCTCTCCCCGTGGGTGAGCCTCCAGCAGCTGGATGGAGCCCAGGGTGCTGCCTTCCCATAACATGCCACCTCTGACTGGAAGGAAGTGATCGGACCCGGAGTCACTACCTGGCACCCCTCCCCAGTGCACAGGGATGGGTGGACCTGGGCCCTAGGCCTCCCTCTACTTCTGGTGGAGAAAGGAGAGTGGCCAGCCCCAGGGAGCTTCCCGATGGACAGCTCTGTGGCCTAGAGCCCTGCAAAGGCACTGACCACATCCAGCGGAGCCTCCAGATCATGCTGCCCTTGCTTCAGGGTGCGGGGGTCCTGCACCCTGTCCTGTGTGGGGGCAGCAGGGAACCTGCTGGTGTGTACGTCACAGATGAGCCACAGGAGAGAGTGGGGGACCTGGGGGTCGAGGGACATCGGGACATGTCAGCTCTTCATGCTGGTGGGACTGTGCTGGGGTCTCAGGACACTCACGACACTCACCAGGATGACCAGGGGCTCAGGAAGCAGGGGAGGGGCTGTCAGCCCCGGAAGGCTGTGGGTGGGCTGGGGGTAGGCTTTCTGAGGCCATTTGGGGCAACTGCGCCAGCCTGAGTCATGGTAAAGAGGATGCTCACCCTGTCAAATGCACCAAATTACCCATCTTCTTGGTCTGGTTTTTTTTTTTTCTTTCTTGTACTGGTGATTGAACCCAGGGGTGCTTCATCACTGAGCCACTTTCCATCCCTTTTTATTTTTTATTTTGAGACAGGGTCTCACTGAGTTAGTTAGGGCCTTGCTAAATTGCTGAGGGCAGCCTTAAACTTGCCATCCTCCTGTCTCAGCCTCCCCAGGCACTGTGCCTGGCTGGGTTTCTTCATTTCATGATAAACAGTCTGAAGGGAGGTGCCCAGTCCGTCTGGGACCCTCTAGGTGGGCTGGGGCTTCCCATCTGTACTAGCTTGGTTCAGGCGGGTTCTGAAATGGAGCCCTGAACCTAAACCTGTTGATCCCCGGGAGAGAAAGCCCCTCAAGGACCCCCAACGCTGGCTCTTGCAAGACCCGAGAGCCTACCTGCTTGGTGATTGCTGTGCTCACGGAGACCCCTGTGGACCTGAGAGGCCTCCATTCTTCCAGACCATCAGGTTCTTTGCCGAAGGAGCAGCACCCCTTCCCTAGAACCAGCCCTGCTGTGGGCCAAATTTTCCACAATTTGCCATCAGAGGGGGTTCAGCTTGTGGGTGGGGACAGGCTCTTCACTAGGACAGGGGCAGGGACAGTGGGGCACAGGGAGGTGAATTCTTCCGGGCCGAGTACGGAGAGGGAGCAGCTCCGAGGAGGCACCCTCCTCAGCTCACCGCAGGGGTGGGGTCTGCTGGCGGCTCGCCTTGTGGAGTGAGGGACCCCCAGTGCTGTGGGCAAAGGTGCAAAACGTGGGGGGGCCTCATCCTGGAGGCACAGGAGAGCAGCGTAGAAGGGCGCTCTGACGGGTGCCACTCTCTGTGAGAGGTGGGGACCCACGCAGGGGGAGGCCGGGGACTCCAGAGCCTGGTGGAAAGGTGGGGTATGACAGGACAGGAAAGGACCCTGCCAAGAGGCCAGGACAGGGCAGAATTAGAGCCGAGGAGCTGAAGAGTCCCAGTCCCACAGAGCCAGGCCGGCTTCGCCAGAGAGGCCGTCAAGCAGAGCAGAGGGAGAGCCTGTGGGAAGGAGGCGAGGCCGGAACCAGAGCAGGAGGCAGGCGGCCGCAGGTGGTTTGCATAAAAACCAAAAAGACTAACTAGGCTTGAAATAGAAGCATTTCCAAGATCAAAGGCGCAGCGGAATGTGGAGCATTCCAGCAGTGAACACCCTGGCGACCCTGGACTGCAGCCTCAGTTTCTCTGCAATGGCATCTTTCTGCTGTGCCACTGAACGGCAGGACACTGCTGTCATCCCGGCTACTGAGAGGCCAAGGCAGGAGGATTGAAAAGTCTAGCCCAGTCTGGGTAACTTAGGGAGACCCTGTCCCAAAGTAAAAAATGAAAAGGCTGGGGATGTAGCTCAGAGCTAGCAGTGCCCCTGAGTGCAATCCCCAGTCCAAGAATGAGAGAGAGAGAGAGAGAGAGAGAAGGGAGGGAGGGAGGAAGGAAGGAGAAAGAAGGAGTGCTGTGTGAGCTGGGTCCTGGGTGGCAGTGGCAGGTTGGGGCAGGTCCCCTGCTGCTGTGGAGGCCGCTGGGTGGGACGCTGAGGGCTGGGAGGCTGTGGGTCGAGGGACAGGTCATAGGGGACGTCTCTGCTTCTCCCTCTCAATTTAGCATGAACTTCCGACTGCTCTAAAATCATCTCTTAGAAGTTCACACTGAAGGGCTGGGGACGCGGCTCAGTTGGCAGAGCGCTTGCTTTACAAGCACAAGGTCCTGAGTTCAACCCCTGCACCACAAAAAAAGAAAAAAGAAAGTTCAAACTAAAAAAGAAGAAAGAACCCAAACTGACCACAGGAGTCCCCCCAGGCCCGAGCCTCCTGACCGCTGCTCCAGGATGCATCTCTCTCCCACACCCTCCCCTAGTTCCGGCACCATCTCTGGCCTCCAGATGACCCCTAACTCCATGCCAGCCGCTCAGCCTCGCTTTTCTCAAGTTGGGCTGCGAGAGCCTGCACAAGTCAACCAAGGGCCCAGCAGGGGGACGTGCTGGCCAGGCTGGGCAAGGCCCTCCTGCCACCTGAAGCCTCGCGATGGGCGTGCGGGGCGCGCGTCACTCTCATCTGTGAGGAGCGCTCAGCGTGGCGGCGCTTCCACCAGCAGTGAGGGGCCTTCCTGCAGGTGACGCGGGCCCGGCGCTGTCCAGAGGTGAGGCCTCTGCAGTTTGGTTCCTTTCTCATACTTTCCTGGGGTACCTTAACCTTTGCTCCTGAACATATATTACCTTTGCAATCAGAAAATAAAAGTCCAACCCCCCCATGGATGTGGTCGGTGTACCCCGCCTGACCCTGGGGAAGCAGGCCTGGGCACTGAGGCCAGCAGAGGCTCGGCAGAGAGGCAGCCTGGCAGCCTCCTGCTTCCCTCTGCGGCAGTGGGCACAGACCCACTGCCCACGGGGGACCCCAGGAGTGGTTCCCAGGCCCGTCTGCAGGCTGGGGCTGGGCTGGGAGCAGGTGCTCTTCAGAGGTGATGCCCACCCTCTTGGGGCAGGGGCAGGGAGCCCACAGAGAGCCCAGGGCTCTTTCAAACAGCAGTCGGGGCAGAAGCGGGAGCGAGGCTGAGGCTGTGCGTCTGCGTGGACGAGCTCACGGTGACACTGAAGCACTCTGAGGAGGGGCAGCCGAGGCACCTGCTGGCCGACACATGCCTACAGCCCAGGTCCGAGGGGCGCATGGACACGAGGCAGGGCCAGGGAACCCAGCTGCTGGTCACCTTACCTCGTCAGGGACGGGGTGCTGTGCTCCCAGGTCTGAGGCAATGGGAAGCAGAGGACCGAGACACCACGTTTTCGGCTCCTGGGCTCTGCCTCCCACTCCCGCAGCCCTGTCCCCCACACAGGACCCTGCCCACAGCCCTGGGATGCCCCCAGATGGACCTCCATGTGTGGCATTAAGGTGAGGCTTGGGTTCTATTTGCTAGGGAAGGGTGAGGACCCAGGGGGGCCCAGTAGCCTGCCTGCCATTCCCTGGGCTCCCAGGGACCCCACAGAAACGGCCCCACACTGGACCCAAGGGACTCCTGCCAGCAGGAGCCCCAGGGGCCCTTGTGGCATGTTGATGGGGGGACCAGAGCCCACTGGCCAGGTCTCTGGGCAGAGATGCCACGAACCAAGAGGGAGATGAGGTGGGTGGCAGGCCACTTAGAGAGGGAGTTCTCTCCCTGTCCCCGAGGGAGAGCAGCTTCAGAAAGTGCTTCACTCTGCTCCGGAGGCCGGGCCCTCGACTGCTCCCTTCTACCGTGTGGCCTAGTGGAAGGACGAGGTTAAGAACAAAGGCCTGGCTGCCAGTGTGTGCCCCCGGCGACTGCTTCTCCGTGCCTGCCGCATGCTTGGCTTGTTCGGGGTCACAGTGACTCCATACCTGGGGCTAGAAAATGCCATTCCTCATGGAGATCCCAATAAGCCACTCCACTGCCTGTGTTCCACCCCACCACCCCACAACAGAGGACCCCTGAGGAGCCCACTGCCACAGGATATGTTGTGCATGAGATGACCCGGGGTCCTGCAAGTGGCCCAGGGCCCGATCTCAACAGACGCTTGCTGTCCAGCCTGCCTCACACCCTCCGCCCCGTCCCCAGATACCTCCTGTGGTCCTTGGTCCAGGAGATGCTTCCAGGGCTTGCTTCTTCCAGAGCAGCTCAGCCCCTTTAGTATCCCATCCTGCAGCTCTGTGGCTGGCCACCACGTTCATGTAGGAGCAGAGGCCTGACGGCTCGGGGGACACTGGTGGGAACCCGGGCAGGCAGGACAGGATAGCCCCCAGCTAAAGACAGGTGAGTTCGGCTCCTGCTGCTCAGGCATTCCTGGCTTTCTGGATGACATCAAGGACCCTCACTTGTGCACGGGAGGAAATCATCCAGGGGCAGCCCCTGTGCTCCAGGGCCCTGGAGGGCTTTTCCGGGCGTGGGCACACGTGCTAGCAGTGGGCAGTGTGCGGCCCTGGATCAGAACACCCTTCCCTTAGGAGGACGTAGTGTGTTGGGGCTGCAGTGCTGGGTCCAGTGACCTTCCAGACAGGCTGGAGTATAGAGGGTGCCCCGCCAGGACGTTCTTGTTGGCCAGGGCTCCAGGGCTCTGACCCAATGCTCTCTGCTAAAAATCAGAGCTCTGCTTGTGCTAAATGGGCTTCTTGATTTGATTCTGGGATCATCTGCCAGCCTTGTCCAGATGATCCTTGGACAAGCTCAGCCTTCCCGAGCTGGCAGCTCCATTTCCAGGAGCTCTCGCTGCAAGGTCGTGTGCCCAGCTGGAGAACACAGGACTGAGGGAGGTTGGGTGAGGCCACTGCCGCTCTCCCCGGTGGTGGGGGTGCCAACTCTGCCATGGTGGGGCCTCCCTCAGATGAGGGGTTGCGGGACTCCTGACAGCCTCCGCTGCCGTGGTTGCTGCGGGAGTCCCAGAGGTGGGGCTCCAGGAGGTGGTGGGAGGGCTGGTGGAAGCTGCTAGGCAGACTTGGCCCCTGTGTGCCCCTGGCCCACCCTTCCCCTGCAAGCTCCCAACGTGGTCTTGAGGATCAGCACCCTGAAAACATGCCAGGTTGAGTTTTCCAAGGATGTGCTCAGCACTTCTACACCCTCACTGAGGATCGAGATTGGACTGGCCTTTCTTGGGCTCTTCCCGTCTGGCTTGTTGTAATAGCCTCCGCTGAGTGACGGGGGGGAGATCTCCCTCTTCACTGTTAAAGGGTTAAATGAGTGCCCTTCACAGATGAATGGATAAAGAAAATGTGGTGCATATATTCCATGGAATATTACTGAGCTTTCAAAAAATTTTTAGTTTTAGTTGTTCTAATTAGTTGTACATGGCAGTAGAATGCATTTATACATTTTGATAGATCATACATAAATGGAGTGTAATCTCTAATTTTTCTGGCTTGTTTCACTTAACATGATATTCTCTAACTCCATCCATTTACCAGCAAATGCCAGAATTTCATTCGTCTTTAAATCTGAATATTACTGAGCTTTAAAGAAGAATGAAATTCTGGCATTTGCTGGTAAATGGATGGAGTTAGAGAATGTCATGCTAAGTGAAATAAACCAACACCAAAAAACCAAATGACAAATGTTTTCTCTTATTTGCAGATGCTAATTCACAATAAGGTGGGGGGATAGGGAAGAATAGAGTTACGTTGGATTAGGCAGAGGGAAATGAAGAAAAGGGAGGAGATATGGGTATAGGAAGGATTGTAGAATGAAACAGATATTATGTACATGTATGACTACATGACGGATGCGATCCTACATGTACAATCAGAAAAATGTGAAATTATACCTCATTTATGTGTAATACCCCCAAGTGCCTAAATGCATTCTGTCATGTATAACTAATTAGAACAAATAAAAATATTTTTGAAGATGTAAAAGCTTCCCCTCTCTAACACAATTACAAAGGCAATTAAATTTCAACATGAGGTTTTTTCCCCCCTATGCTGGGGATTGAGCTCAGAGCCTCACACAGGCGAGGCAAGCACTTTACCACTGAGCTGCACCCCAACCCCTCCCGTCAGTTTTCAGGGACACCCAGACCACAGCAAGCACTGTGCAACCTGTGTCTATTTCCATACCACACACATGGTAGGTAGTGTATTCCGCATAGCTCAGTTCTAAGTGTTTCTAATTTCCAATATGCATTGTTCTTTAAACTCATGTCATTTAAAAGTACTTATTCTATTTTCCAAAAGGTGATTTGTGAAGATTCTATTAGCTTAAATTATTGAAGTTATTTGTAAAACCTTGTTTGACTTCAAATTAATTGCACTTCAGTCTGAAAACGTAGTTCACGTGGAACCATTCACTGGAATCTGCTGGCCAACGCCACGTAGTGATGTGCAGCTATTTTGTAAATGTTCCCTGTGTTTTGAGAACAGGAAGGTCCAAAAGCCAGAAGGAATGTCCCTTCTCTGTCCATGTGGCCACACAGAGCCTAGTTGACCGTGCAGTGGCTCACAGTGCTGGAGGTGGAGACCCACTCCGCAGACCACAGTGCGCCTGGAGCCTGGGCGCCCTGGCCTCCCGAGGCTGGCGGGGCGGGTGGGGGCTCCGGCAGGAAGCGCTGGCCTCTCACTTGCTCAAGGCGGCCTCCAGCCACTTCTCCATCGGTGCAGTTGCTTCAGAGTCACGCCCCAGGCCTCTGCCAACGGCCTTTCCCAGAAGTCTCTGGGCCTGGCAGGGCTGGCGAGGCTTGCCCTTCTCAGGCTGAGGGTGGGCCTTGTGCTGGTCCCTGTTTACTTGTGGGATAAGACTGGGTGTCGTTGCTTCACAGCTCGCTGGAGGAGTGACTTCACTTGGGGGCCAGCAGACTCCCACCTCCCTTGTGCACTCCACTCTCCTCCCTGGTGAGCAGAGTGGGTCTGGGCTCCAAGCATCCAGCTTGGAAGCTCTGGTCTGACATTGTCTTCAGCCCTGGCCAGCCCAGGGAACAGGGGAGGAGGGGACAGGTCAGAAGCCCCAGGCCCCAGGAAAGGGACCGATACTCCCATTCCCAGCTCCTGGTACAGGGGGAGGCTGCCAGAAGGGCCCAACCCAGGACTGTGGCTCTCACTTGCACCTGGGCCCTGGGTCCCACAGCACGAGCTGATCCTTGACTCAGGGCCTAGAGGTGACACTTGGGCCTATGTGGACTGGGCTGCCACCCTGTGCTGCTGAGGGCTCCTCCGACTGAGCTGGTTGATTGAGTTCAGGTGGGTGGGACCCTGTAGCTCCTGTTTGCCAGAGAGATAGGCCAGGTTCTTCTGTGGGACCCAACCTGGACGCTGGGTCTGCCTGCTGTGTCCTGGTGCTGACCAGCCACCCCACCCCATGACACAGACAAAGAAGTTGCTGGAGATAACCCAAGGACTCCAGGGAGAAAGCCCTTCCCACATGCCTCTCCAAGAAGGTGCTGAGTGACCCAGGCCCAGGTGCCCTCTGGGCTTAAAGCCACGGGCTCCATGTCGCTCTGCGTCAGTGGGGTGGGCCCAGAATCGACTCTGCCAGGAGGAGTCCTTCCCGCTCCTTAAGCCTCACTGTGAGACCACAGTTCGCTGCTCTGCCCCAGGCCGAACGCAGATGGCGTGTGGAGCAGCCCCCTCAAGGCCCCTTGGCCAGGTTCACCCATGATGAGGCTCAGCATGTGACTCCAGGCCTGTCTGGGCTCTTGACGCTCTGGGGAGTGAAGGTGACCATGACACCAGGACCTCCTGGCAGGGCCTCCTGCAGCCACAGGCCCATGTGCTGAGGACAGAGGCCCAGGCTTCTCTATGGGGGCTTCTCCAGAAGATCCCTGGGCCCCTAGAAGGACACCAGAGGATTCCTGGACCCCTGGGGCTCCCTCTGCTGAAGCCCACGTTCAAGACACCCCGCCATGCCGGCCCCTCCTGGACAGATCCGCAGGCAGGGTGGAGTGCTGAACCTGAGGGTGGGCCGGGGAGAGCCCTTCCCTGGGGCTGTGGGACCAGCGGGGTGAACAGGAGGCGGAGGAGAACTGGGGGCCGGGATGGAAGCAGGACTACAACAGGAGGGCAACTGCAGCCAGGGGCCTGCAGACTCAGGCCAGAGCGTCTCTCAGAAGCTGGGCCCGGTGACGGCATCGCAGGCAAGGTGAAGATGTGTGCTCCCTGCTGAGGTGGGCCAGGGGTGGAAGGTCAAGAATGGGTGGGTGAGAGCCCAGATGCCCAGATGCCACGGAAGCTGGAGAGCCACTCAGGGACAGCTCTGCGGGGGTCTGGGAATGTCAGGGGGCTCTCTGTGGGCCGGGGTGGCAGCTCCTCCAGGAATCCCAGATGCATACGGCGGGACTGCAGGGAGACAGGGGTGGCGGAGCTGCAGAGCAGTCCCAGTGGGATCACACCCCGCTGTGACCAGCCCAAGGGACCTCACGGGCGCACACTGTGCAGACAGGCTGCCGCGGCCAAGCCCCAGGGCAGGATTCTGTGACTCTGGGACGGACAGCCTCTCCGGCTACCTGGTTAGGTTCTCCCAGGGGTGGCCGAGGCCCAGGGGAGTGGTCTGGGTGCAGCACAGGTCTGGAGGGGCAGGAGACTGGCAGTGCCTGGGAGGAAGGAGGGTCTGAGTAGCCCCTTGGTCATGGGGCCCACTGCCCACCCCCACCTTTAGTGGCCAGTGTCCCAGGCTGGTGACCATGGTCAGCTCATCCTGCAGTAGTCTGCAGGTGCGTCCAGTGCCGGAGAAGCCCCCCGTGTGGAAGTTTCTTGTCCCTCCTGGGGCCTGAGTTCCGTGTTCCATGAGATGGCAGCTCCTTCTGGCAGGTCAGGAAGGAACCAAGGGGCCCGGGTCCAGACGCTGGTGCCCAGGTGAGGGAGAGCAGCACCAGCCGGCAGCACTGGGCAGGCAGAGGGAGACGCAGTGCGGAGGCTGGCACTGCCGCCCAGGACAGCGAGCTCCTCTGCGTGGTTCGGCCTCTTCCAGGGGCAGCTGGTCTTCGGCCCAAGGTGGCATCATGGGGAGGAGCTGGTCTTTCTTTGTGGGTATGGTTGGGTCCTCATCTGCTTGTAGGGCCAGACTAACAGCCCCTCTAGCATCCAGGCAGGTGGGAGGCCCCACACCTCTCTGCCCAGTCTTGGACCAGTGGCCTAATCAGGGTCCCACAAGGTTCAAGCCACCCAGCGGCCACCTTGGGTATGGGGGTCCCCAGGGCAGGCATGTTGGTGCTGGGGGCTAATGAGGAGGGATCTGTCCCTGGACTTCACGGCCTCCTCTGCTCCCCTCAGGGCCCTCCCTGGTGTGGGCCTGTCCGTCTGAGCATAGGCCCCCCTCCCCAGTTCAATGGTGGCTTGGTGGCAGTTCAGTGCAGGGTGACTGTGGCTGGGGTCTGTGGGACGGATTGTGCCCACTCCCTGGGGTCTGTAGGTCTTGCTTAACCCTGGACTCTCCATCATCTGTCTTTTCCCCAGCTGTGATACTCTGGGTCCAGCTTTGCTGCCCAAGGTCCTGAAGGGTGGAGGGTGCCATGCAGGACATCTCTCCAGGCCTCTCCTTCTCCCACAGGTTCTATGCCCACAACAGGGGATGGGACCAGGAGGCCCAGGAAGCTGGCTTGGGGGAGATGCTGGGACCTGGTGGCTTCAAGCTAGGGGAGCCCACCACCTCTCTGACCTGCTCCAGTGGGGGCTCATGGCACTGGAAAAGTCCAGGATCAGAAGCTTCGGAGAACCCAGGGCCATTTCCCCACGCGGCTGGGCTGGGCGGCTGCTGCAGAGGGGGAACTGGCAGGAACATGGCCCCCAGCACTGCCCCTCCATCTGGGATCCTCAGAGCTGGCTAGAGGACAAAAGACTCTTCTGCTGATGTCAGGGCCCCCTGGCCTCCTGAGCCATAAGTTGGGGTCATGGGACAGGGTCCACCTTCTAGTCCAGGCTCCTTCTGTCCAGCCTCAGTGTGTGGGACTCCTTCCCTCTGGGCCTGGAGGCTGAGCAGACTCCCAGGTGGGATTCCCCTGCTGCTTGCTGAGGAACCAGGAAGCAGGGGCGTCCCAGGGCCCCAGCCACCACACCAGGCAGAGGCTCTGCCGGAGCCAAACGCTCAGGCTAAATATAGCAGGACAGCTGTGGGGCGTGGGTGAGCTCCTGGGCGCGCTGGGCGCCCGCGGCTTTGGGAACCGACACCAGGCTGGTCTTTGGCACCTCCACCCAGGCCAGCTCAGAGCATCAGTGAAGAGTGTACCTGACGTGGCCTGCCACAGGGCCGTCCCCACAGCCCAGCTGATGGCTGCGTCCTGTGTGGCATTCTGGGAGTGGGGGCTGGGTGCCCCCACAGCCTGAGGTGTCCCAGACGCAGGCCGGGGTGGCCTCTGGCAGGAGACTTCTGGAAAGTGGGTGTCTGGGCTGGTGATCTTCCTCTTGGTGCTTTGGGGCCCAGGAAGGGGGGCGCTCCCCAGGTGCTTCTGTGGGTACCACCCAGCCCCCCAGGGCCGGAAGGCCCTGGAAACAGCCCAGGGGCAGTGCGTTCAGCTCACTGCGACCTCGGGCGGCTGGAGCAGCGCTGCGCTCTGGGCATCCGCCTCCCCGTGGCCCCCGTGGGTAGGAAGAGCAGGTGAGTCGTGGGGCCTCTGACCCTGCCAGCTCCTCCCCAGGCTGTGGGCAGCCCACCTGCCCATGTGTCCCCAGGGCTGCTCCTGCGACCAGCCTCTCCTGTGTGCGTGTGGGGGCAGCCGTGGAGACAGGAGGGAGTCGAGGCAGCCCCAGCTGGAGCCGTCTCTCTGATGAGGACCTGGCAGCTGCCAGGGCCTGGCTTTCAGAGCACAGTGTAAGTCGGCAGCTGACGGACGCAAAGGTCGCTGCTGATTAATTCTTCTCTAGCAAATGGCACTGGGCCGCCCGCCACGCACCGCCTCTGTCTGCAGCTGCAAACGACATATTGATCACTCGGAGGAGCTCACGGAAATCTAAAGAGCACCTCGCACCCTCCAAGGGCCAGACTGTAGGACGGCAGACGGCTGGTGCGCACCTGTGGGGCCTGGAGGCAGAGACAGGCTGCGGCCAGTTACTCATGGTCTCTTCCCAGATCCAGCCTAGGCACAGGACACCCAAGGAGGAGTCCTCAGGGGCTCCAGGTCTGCACCCGTTCTGGGACTCGGGTTCCCAGGACAAGGCCCAGCTGGGGGCAGGTGGGGTGGAGGGGATGCTTCATGCCTGGGTGCTCAGACTGTAGCAGGTGCCACATGGCAGCAAGCATGGGGTTCTTCCGGGGTCCTGGCCCTCAGTCCTTCCTGGAAGGAAGACACATGTTGAGTTATCAAGAGGCACAAAGGCCAGGAGCATCCACGTGAGGAAAGGCTGGCCGATGCTGGGTGGTGAAGGGCTGGGAGCAACCCAGCTCCAGTCGAGAGTGAGAGGAAACAGTGTGAGGGGACCAGGAGGCGCAGACCCCTGGGACCTCCTCAGTGCAGGTCCAGGAGCCCAGGAGCCAGGGCAGGGCCACCCGCACGGCAAAGTGGCGTGCACAGCGTCTGCAGCATGCACACCCTGAGCACAGCAGCCCACACGCGCACACCCACACAGGTGCACACGCACACGTGTGCACACAACCCATACGCGTGTGTGCACTGGAACCCACTGTGCCTCGGAAGCTCTCCCCTGAGGGAGCGGAGCACGCGGGAAGATGAAGGCCCTTTCCAACAGAAGTCACCGCACAGTTCCTGCTCCGGGTTCTTGTGGAAGGCTGAGCAGGTGGCCCCCTGGCCAGTGGGCAGAGGAGAAGCCAGAGGAAACAGGAAGACGGTT
Organism: Glaucomys volans; assembly: GCA_020662805.1. NCBI lineage: Eukaryota > Metazoa > Chordata > Mammalia > Rodentia > Sciuridae > Glaucomys > Glaucomys volans. The sequence continues at coordinate 2,552 of JAJEJO010060839.1, read as the reverse complement.
TCTTTGCTCTCCTTTTAGTGGCAGTGGACACGGTACCTTTATTTTGTTTGTTTATTTGAAGTGGTCCTGAGGCTCGAACCCAGGGCCTCACACGCGCAGGGCAGGAGCCTACCACTGAGCCACACCTGGTCGGTGTGGATCGGCAGCATTGGGGTCCCAACCCCGGGTCCCTGTGTCTCCCACCCACATCTTTGACTTGTGTTCGCTGTTTCCTATGACACGGTTCCCGGTTCAGCCACCTGTCCTGTGGGTCCTCCTGCAGCTGAACCACTGACCCAGCTGCTCATGCAAATACTGAATGATGCAGTTCCAGAACGTCCATTCGGTTGATGATCTAAATTATACGATTTTTAAGATTTCAATTCTTTGCTGGAATTTCCCATCTTTCCATTTAACTTAGTGCATCTTCTCCTCCACTATCCATAACACACTCATAAGAAGTCCCCCCTGGGCTGGGCTGGGCTCAGTGGTAGGCACTTGCTTGGCATGTGTGAGGCTCTGGGTTTGATCCTCAGCACCACATAAAAAAATTAATGAATTATCAAACTTTAAAAAGGCATTTTTAAAAAGTCCTCATCTGCTCTCTCTGTTGTCTGGGTCACCATTGGGTTTGCCTCTAGAGGTTTTTAAATATTTATTTATTTATTTAGTAAACACTGAGATTGGAGGGATTGGACCCAGTGGTGCTGTACCCCTGAACTAAAACCCCAGTCCTTTTTTTAAAGCCTCTTTTGATTTATTATTATTATTATTTTTAGTTGTTGATGGACCTTTATTTAATTTATTTATTTATATGTGGTGGTGAGAATTGAACTCGGTGCCTCACACACGTGAGGCAAGTGCTCTACTACTGAGCCACATGATCCCAGCCCCAACCCCCGTCCTTTTTAGTTTTTGTTTTGAAACGGGATTGCCTGGCTGACCTCAGACTTGTGACCCCCTGCCTCCGCCTCCCAAGGGCTGGGTCTGCAGGTGGGGGCTGCTTCTGTCTCTCAGTGACTGGTTGGATCCTTGCCTCTCTGTGCCTACTCCTGGCTGATGGTTCATGAACGCTGTGTGGAGTCCCGGGCAGGAGGGGCCAGCCCCACACCCTTGCCCTGCCCCTCCTGGGGCTACCCACTCTGGAGCAGCCCCCTGGGGCTACCCACTCTGGAGCAGCCCCCTGTGAAGCCCACTGGAGCCCCACACCCCAGTCATGCACACGAGCCAGCCTTGCGGGGTAACTGCTTCATGAAGTCTTACCCTTACCCAAGTGTTCACTTAAATCAAGTTCAGACAGATTAAAGAACAAAAAAAATAAAGCAAGCTGCACACATCAGTAATTATTGCACCAGTTCTGAATTTGATACAAACTCACTAAGCATAAACCTAAAGAAGAATCATCAAAGGCAAACCTGGGTGTATAAGTGCCTATGAGTCACACACACACACACACACACACACACACACACATGCACACACTCCTTAGAAAATTAAGAGCCAATTGGTAAATTGGGAAAACTATTTGCGACAGATGAAGGCTCCAAAAGTAATAAACTCAAATATCCCAGTGCAGAGCTGAGCAGGACTAGGTCACAGCCGGACCCAGAGCATCCGTGGGCAGCAGTGTGCAGAGCGGGGCTCTGACCTCACCAGGGGATTTACCCACAGACAGCTGAACAAGCTGCAGGGAGGGGCCTGCTGGAGGAGGGGGGTCACGGGGTGTGCCCCGAGGGTCCCCTCTCTCTCTCCACTCCTGGCTGCCCGAGCTGACACCCTTCCTCTCCACGGCCTTCCACCAGGACATTCTGCTTCACCTCAGGCCCAGGGCAGTGCAGCCGGCTGACCAGGGACTGAGACCCTGAAACTGTGAGCCACCATGGATCTTCCCTCCCTTACGTTGCTTATGTCAGGCGTTCTGTCACAGCAGCAAAAAGCTGACGAACACGACTAAGATAAAACAAAACAAACCAAGTGTCCGAAGCAAGCCTTCCTGACCTCTGTAGGGGCCCAGAGAACTGAAAGTGAAGCCCGACTGTCAAGAGCTCTCTCTGCCCAAGTCCCACCCCACCCCCCCCTTACCCGCCAGCAGCCCCTGCCCCAGTGGGACGCCCCTTTCCGAGGTCCTTGGACCCTGCTTCCCTTCCTGTTCCAGAATGTGTATGGGATTTTCGGCAGAAGCAAAGGCCCACGAGCACATTTCCTTGAGCACACAGCAGCCTTCCCTGGAGATGAACCCTCAGGGCGCAGGGGCCACTGCGAGACAGAACCCAGGTTTGCAGCCAGGCCGTCCTTCAGATGGGGAAGCCCTGCTTGGCCCTCTCTGGTCCTCTGCCTGCCCTAGACTGTCTGCCTGGCTTGGCCTCTGGGCCCTGCAGAGACCCCCTCCAGCTTCTGCCTGACCCAGGCTGCAGCTCCCTCCTTCCGTTCTCCAGCCCTTCTGCCCCAGGGCCTTCACACTTGCTTCCTCCTCTGCCTGAGTAGTCTCCTGAGACCTGCCTCTGTCCCTCAGTACAATCAGCTCTTCCTGCCAGCCAGCCTGGCTGAACACCTGCCCTGCCCTCCTGATGGGT
>JAJEJO010060835.1:0-28224 GCA_020662805.1 Glaucomys volans | reverse complement strand
CCAGCCAGGTCCTGCAGTGGTCTTCCCACTCCACCCACCAAGCTCTCTGGCTCTCCTGTGGGTTAGAATCACCAGACATTCAGCATTTTAAAACCTGGGCATGGATTACAGATGATTACTAAAATGAATCACATGTCCACCCAACTTTTTAAAGGGTCATATTCTACATATTTTCCCAATAGAAATTCCAAAGCCAGGTCCTCCACCACCTCACACTTACAGCCGTCTAGATGAGCACCATGTCCCAGTCCGAGCAATGGCCTGTTGGTCCCCAGACCTCACAAACACAGCCGGAGATTCTGCTGCTACCATTCCACAGTGACTTTTCTTCCCCATTGGGACACAGAGCACCTAAAACCACTTAGCAGACAGGAGTTGGAACCCTGCAGTCCCTGAGCCTGAGTGTTGAGACTGTGGGCCTTTGTGAGGCAGGGACATTTCAGAATGGCCACCGCACATCTCCAGCTTTCCTTCACATCCTGGGCTTAGTGCATGAGTCTGTCTGTGTCACTCAGCCTGAGAGGCACCCTAGACCCAGACCATTGCCTTGGCAGTCCACGCTCCAGGACGGCCCCAGCGTTCCCTCAGGAGGGCTGTGCTGCAGGGACAGCGGGTGGGCTGGGCCGGCTTCGTCTCCACCCGGCCAGATCCCTTCCAGTTAAAATGCTGAGCCGAGTGGGGTTCCACGTGAGGTTAGGGGTGTCTGCCTGATGGGTGATGAAGGAGGGTTCACCCTGCTGGCACTGGTCGTGCTGAGGATGTGCGAGTGGCCTGTCTCAGCAACCCTTCCTGCCCTCTCCAGGAAGCCCCGTTGCATGCAGCCACCCTCAGGAGCCAGGCCTGAGGCGAGGTGTTCCTGGCTGTCAGAGTCCGTGTGCGTGAGCCCGGAGCAGGTTGCTCTGCGGCACCTCGCGCAACAAGAGCTGGAGCGCTGCTGAGCGGTTTTCTGCATGCGAGGTCCCCTAACTTAAGTCAATAATTTGACTTGAGATTTGCGTTCATTACAATCTATCAACTTCAGCAGCTTCCAGTGTTTCTGAGTCTGTTTGCATCAATGCCTGGAGCTCAAGGCCCGTCCACAGTCCCCGCATCAGAAGTTTCTCTGGCACTCACGTCTGCAGCTTCACTGAGCGCTCCCAGGACCCTGTGCGGGAGGCTGTACCCGAGCCTGTTTTATGAACCACAAAATTTCCAGTAGTCAGCACAGTGCAGCCCCTCGGGTAGGGACTCCAGGGGACGCCAGAGCCTTGATTTTGCACTTGAACGATGGCTGGAAACACCACAAAGGAAGACCAGCAGAAGGAGCACAGATGGTCCCCATCTCGCACGGCGGACGTCTGAGTTACGGGCAGTGTGCAGAGAAAACATGGCTTACGAAACAGCCCGTAGAACCACTCATTAGCCTTGACTCCAACGGCGTGAGCAGCGATCCCCCAGGCCGTTCGGAGGCACAGGCGACTGTGGATCTTCGGATCCACCACGGGGCTCACTCCAGGGTTCCTGCGGCCTGGCCCCCACCGTCTGCTCACCGCCTGGCACTTGAGCGCCTTCCTCCACACTGGCTGCATCACCTGTCCAGGTTGCCACCTTCCTGGCCCTCTTCCTGCTCAGGCACCAGGTCACAGCGGTGAAGGCCCTTGAGCAGTGACCCAGGTTCCCTGGGGGGAGCCAGAGGTGGAGCAGGGCAGAGGATCAGGACTCGCCTGCAGAACCAGATCAGGAACCCAGTCGGGACTCAGGGTCGTGGATAGGAGCACTTTCAGCAGGAACACTCCCGTATCTGTTCTTGGTTAAAAGCAAAAGAAAGTAATTCTGATTAACTTGGGCTCCGTAGAAAGATGTCAGGAGGATCTTCTCATCTCACTGCCTCAGGGCGGAGTCAACAGGTGAGCGTCAGAAAAAGGAGCCCTCCAGAGGCACTGAGGGACCCCAGGGCATGAGGGACCCCAGGGCATGAGGGACCCTGCTGCAGCCACGTCTTCTTCCCGGGACCCACTGGAGCCCCAGACCCTGATATCACCGGCTTGGCACGACCAAGGCCCTTGCCTGCCGCGGCACCTGAGACTGGCAGACAGAGCCCTGCCGCGGCGCCAGGAGGGAAGTGGGCACTCCTGGCTGGTGGAGTCGCATCTGAAGCAGAACCAGCACCAACTTACCATCAAACCACGGCCATCCTCAGGCAGCTCTGACTAGAGAAAAACAGTAACTGTTCCCATTGGAGTCCTTGGCTACAAACCTCCCACAGCACTTGAAATTAACGTGGAGGGACGTTGCCACCGTGAACTCAAGACAGACTGAGCTGCGTGCTTTTGAACCTCAGTGGTTCAGGTCAAATCTTTTAGTTTATTTCTAAACACTGAAGAAGGATCAAAGGGTGGAAAGTGCAATAAGCACTTTGCGTGTGTTTTAAGAACAGACTTTATAACGTCTCCTTCAGAAGCACCGTCAGCTCTGCAGGTTCTCGCAGAGCACCTCTGGTCTGTGCAAGCCACCATGGAGACTCAGGGAGGTGGCTCTTCCCTGTCTGCAAGGAATTCAGAACAGCACCGGAGGGATGGACGCTACAGAATCAAAGGGCCACAGAGTCCTAAATGAAGTAGATCACAGAGACGGCAAGTGACTAGAGGCCCAGTGGGGTCGCAGGAGCAGAGCCGGGAACAGCAGTCCAAGGGAGCCCCTCGGCCTTCCTGCTCCTGCTCCTCCCGGGCTGGGGCTCCTCTCACCTGGTCCTCAGCTCCATCCTGCCATACCTGGTGCCACAGACCCCCAGGAGCTCGCAGCATAAGGTTGCAAGACAGAGCTTGCAGGCCATGTGTGTCCCTTCATCTGGAGGCCCAGGGGACCCTTGGCCATGACTGAGGCCAGGTTCCATGCACCACACCTAGAACGCACCACCCGACTTGTATGCAGACGTGGGAATGGAATATGGGCATTGAGGCTGTTGAAAGCACTCTCGCGTTAAGAAGAGAGACGTTCTTCTTGAACCTGAAGCTGACCTTACTGCCGTAGAGAAATTGTGTGGATCCCCAGCACATGCAGGAGTCATGGAGGCTCTGGGCACACGTGAAGGGTGGTGCTGTGGGCACAGTGGATTTCAGACTCCTGGTACCTGTTCCGCTCCGTGTTGCCATGGTCACGAGGACTCTGCCAAGGAGCTCTAGACGAAGCTTGAGCACCACACGACGATTTCCACACCAACAGGGGCCTTCCTGTGAATTATGATCTTCGTCAACTTGGTGCGCAGTCGAAGGCCCAGGGCTCTGTACTCAAGCTCTTCTTCCCTCTGATTTGAATACTCCCCCTTTACTGCTCTCTTCTGTGAATCAGTGTTAAGTTCCACTTGGATTTCTTCCTCTTAGATCTTCAGTGCACCTTCCCAGGTTAAGATACAGACCAGGAGCGGTTGGAGATTCTCTCCCATGGCCTCTCTTCTTCTGCCACCCCTCCCTCCCCTCGTCACCTTGGTCTGGGTCCCACTGGACAACAGCCACGATTACGGGAAGAAGAGGTGAGCAGGAAAGGCCTCCACCCAGGCCACAAAGAGCAAGCGTGACTACGGAAAGAAGCTGTTACTCAATGTTAATAAATGAACACTGATCAAAGTAAGTGGGAGGCGGAGAGCAGAGAGGAGCCTTCTGACACGAGCTGGATGTGTGCAGTGGAGGCCAGAGAGAGCAGGGAGAGTGAAAGCACCCATGCGGCAGGATGCACAGCTCCCTCAGGCCTGGGCGCCTTACCTGGTGCCCCCTGACAAGTGACACCCAGACCGTGGGGACACTCGGGGTGCTTGCTGCTTGGGCTCTGGAGCACTGGGCAGGCCTGGTCTTGGCTAGGCAGCTGCAAGCTGTCCTGGAGTGCAGGCTGCTCACTGGCCGACAGGGACCTTGGCTGCCTTGGAGCGGGTACCTGGGTGCACCATAGCCGCCTTGTCCTCCAACAGGCTGTCCTAGCGTGTTGCTTACTGGGCAAAGGCAGACGGCCAGCCCACACACCCAAGAGCCGGCACTCCACGGACCACCGAGTAGGAACAGGAGCTCAGACCTGGAGCAGAGCCTGGGCACGCGCAGTCTTGCTGACCCCAGGCCTGCAGAACTGTCGGCAAAAATGCCGGGAACGCTGAGCCAGCCTCACCTCCAGGCACGAAGGTCAGGAAACCAGTGACACCCACTGAGTTCTTTTTGCTGTTGTCACAAGTCGCCATGAGTTTAGCAACTTGGAGCAACACACAAGTATCGTCCCACCGTCTGTAGGTCCTGTCTTGGAATGGCTTCCCTGGGCTCCCTGTTCTGGTTTCAGCTGGCTGGTTCTCCTCAGGGCGCTGGGGGAGCCCACTCCACGCTCACTCCACGCTCACTCCGGCTGAGCTGTGGGTTGGGCTCTGTGAGCTCCCAGGCCGTCAGCGGGGGCTCCTTCCGGTGTGCATGCACCTGCAGGGTCTGGTCTCTCACCTTCCAGGCCAGCAGAGCGAGCTGTGTTCTTCGTGTGCCTCACTCTTGCTGACCCTCTGCCTTGCCTTGGTCGCTTCCAGCCAGGGAAAAACTCTGCCTCACAGCTCTGTGATCAGACCGGACCCTGCAGGTCGTCCAGGGCGGCCGACTCACTGGAAGGTGCCTGATCTTGATCAGGTCCAAAGCAATCCCTTTGCCACCACGGCACTCACAAATCCCAGGAGTCTGGGTGTGGACCTTGGGGGTCCATTTGCTCACCACGCCTAGGATCCCAAGGGTCACCTTCGGTCCCCTCCCACAAGCAGCCTGTGACAAGTTGGATCCTGGTGACCCCACACTGTCCAGCCCCATGCTGTACGTCACACTGCGTGTGGGGTTGGGCTTCGACACACAGGATGAGGGTCATCAGGGAACCCTGCTGACTCCACGGTGGCTCTTCCTCTTTGCCACCAAGACAGACACCAAGTCCTGGGGGGAAAGGGTCCTGCAAGGCCACCCGCGTTGCTCTGGAGCCTCCACCCCAGAGTGGGATGCGACTCAGTTCTGTTGCTGGAGCCGCCGCACCCATGGCTGCCGCACAGCTGCCCACGACTGTCCACAGCTGCCCACAGCTGCCCACAGCCACCCATGGCCACCCACAGCAGCCCACGGCCACCCATGGCCACCCACAGCAGCCCACAGCCACCCACAGCTGCCCATGGCCGCCCATGGCCACCCACAGCTGCCCATGGCCACCCACAGCAGCCCACAGCCACCCATGGCAGCCATGGCTGCCCACAGCTGCCCACGGCAGTCCACAGCTGCCCACAGCCACCTACAGCAGCCCACTGCCTCCCACGACCTCTCCTCCTCCTCACCCAGGACCAGAGCGCCAGCTCCCACGGCCCCAGAGGCCCAGCTGCGCCCTTCTGCCTGGCTGCCTCCATGTCCCTCCCCGCAGGCAGGCAGGGGAGAGACGGAGCCCTCCAGGCGAGGGTCCTAGAGGAGCAGAGACGAGTCGGCTGCCCAGAGAAGGTGCTTGTGCTGCGGTCACGCAGCTGCCAGGCCAAGGGGCAGGAGGCCGCGTCTAAGGGAAGCGCAGCCCCGCCGAGATCCCTGCTCCCAGGCGGGTGAGCAGGGGGGCGACTCGCCCTCCTCCTCCTCAGGGCCCGGGCTGGGCCCTGCTCTGCTCCCTCCGTGGCTCGGCTCGATGGCCTGGTGGCAGCTCCTCATCTGTCTTCTCCCCTCCCAAGCACCACCGCTCTGACCCACGGGGAGAGCCCCCTCTCTGCACTGGCACCACCTGGTCACGTCAGCCTTGCTGCCCAAGCTCTCAGGGCTCAGCAGTCACCGCTGCTCACACCCAAGGCAGGGCAGCCGCTCCGGTGACAGCGCCTCTGTCCCAATCTCAGAAAGCTTGCCAGGCCCAGGGCGCCGAGGGGAGCAGGGTGCTGGGGTTGCACCCGGCTCCCCTCCATCAGGCCGTCCCGCAGTCCTGATGGCCACCACTCGGGACCCGGCTCAGGCCACCTGGCGTGGGTGTGGCCTGCTGGAGAGCTGGTGCACACCACTTCCGCTGAGAGCAGGTGGCTGTGGGGACACTGGCCCCGAAGCACTGTGTCACCGCTGGTTTGTAGCCGTGGCTTGCACTCAGGAGCACGCCGGGTGAACTGAGTTTGCACTCACTGCTTAGTGCACCAAGTGTTCTTGCTCCAAGAAAGGGAAGGTTCCTCTCTTGTTAAGAAAACAAGCATTACAGTTGGTTGGCAAGCGCTGGAACCAGTTGTGAAAGGCTGTATAAACAGGCACGTGTCTTTGTAAGGCCTTTGAAATGCAAAATGCCTGTGCGTAGTAAGGTAATCCCGTGGCGATGCAGCAGCATTTGAGTCTTGCACGAGTCAGTCTGATGTAGGAGAGATTAAACGGACTCAGGCGGAGAGTCAGTTAACTGTACACTAATCTCCTCCTGAAAGCTCCGAGCACGGATTCAGTCTGTTAGGTTGCAACCTGGATTCGTGCAGCCACCAAAAACGGCTTGGATTGAAAACATAGGCACGTCATCTGCGGCCCGCACAGACGCTGGGGCGCGGCTGAACCTGCTGGAAGCACCCCCAGAACCCTTTATTCTCCATGGCGAGAGCTGTGTGCACACAAGGACGCTGGCCTGGGAAGGGCGGCACCTGGGCCTCGATGTCATGCGAGACTCGGGTAAGGCGTCGCGGACAGCCGTGAAACTCAGCAGAACGGGGAGGCAGCGTCCCCTGCACTCCCCCGAGTCTGGGCCGGTTTCCACCAAGAGCTGTGCCCGGGCCTCAGTCCTCAGCACAGACGTTGTTTTGGCTTCGTGAACGTGTGACCAGAGTCCAGGGAAAGCACTGGCCCTCGGCCAACAGACTCCTTCCTGCCGGGGGACGTTGGCTCGGAGTCACTGTCGGGAACGCCCCTGGGGCTCTGCTGGCTCTGGTGCCCGGACACCTGCCTGGCCACGGGTGATGAACTGGCTGTGCCGAGTCCTCCCGTTGACTCTGTGAGGCCGGCACCTGTCCCCGTCCTCGCTCTGGCACCACAGAGCCCCGGCGCCCGGCATGGTGTCAGCGAAAACCTGTGGCCTAGACGGCCTCCCCCTCACTACGCCGCTGCCCATCAACTCTGTGGAGATTGTTTTGTTCATTAATTCCCCAAATAAAATACTGAGGACGAACTAACAACAACAGAATGTGGTGAGATTTCAGTCCCACGAACGTCGTCTGCCCAGGATTCACGGCTTCCGAGCTGCTCGGAAAGCAAGGTATCTCAGTGTCCCCAGAATCAGCCTGAGGGCGGGGAGGAGACCACCTGACCCTGCCGCGTCCTGGGCGAGGTCCAGGGCTGTGTGTGCAGGCCCTGCTGTGTCCTCTCCATGTGGCCCTGACCCTGCCGCATCCCCTCCACATGCCGCGCTGTGCGGCCCGGCAGCTCCTCGTGACACCGTCCACCTGAGGAAGCACAGGCCAGGTGGGTGGGTAGGTGCCAGGGCTCAGCACTCAGTTGGGTGGCCAGCCTCAGCAGGGTGCGGCTCCCACATCTAGGGCACCATGGTCCACCCAGCTGGGCACAGCGCTGATGCTCCAGGAGGGGTGTCTGGAGGCGAGGCCACGCCTCAGGGCCCACCCAGGACCACCCCTCTCACCTTCCCCAGCATCCCCACAGCCTAGGCATGGGCGCCAGTGCCCACAGCAGGGCACCTGCCATATGCCAGCAGGTGAAGGGGCAAGAGGCTCCTGAGTGCGGGGCCGGGGCTCCTCCTGGGCAGACGCTTGTCCATCGTCTGTCCATCTGCCCTTTTGTTTACTTTGTCCCCTTTTCCTTTTGAATATAATTCTTATCCAGGAAACGGACTGGGTCTGCCCCGACTCAGCTTCCACAGCGGAAGGTCCCTCCTCGGCATCTGCTGGGCGTGTCCCCTCCTGACTGCTTTCTGGAGACGCTTCTCCTCGCTCCTTGGCTCAGTGAGCCTTCGCCTGCGTCCACTCCATTTCCCTGCAACTGCTTCCTCAAAAATCTCTGTGCCCTGGACCTTGACAGCCCTGGCCCTCTCCCTGCCCTTCTCTTTCCTGACCGCTGGGTGGCCTCCGCCTGGGTGCGCCTCCAGGGCCGCGTCTCCCTTTCCTCAGCCCCCACACTGTGCTGGCTGCCCTGGGAGGCGGACATTGCAGGGAGCCCACTAGCAAAGAAATGTGTAAGAGATTTAAACCCCCAGGGACTGTAAGCCAGACGTCTGCCTGAGTTCTGCGGGCAGACCCTGCTGGAGGCCCCCTGCCCGAGCACGCCATTCTGGGGTCCTCAGGGACACGGCTTCCAGGACCAAAGCTGTTTCGTCCTAGCGTCACACTTGTTGGATAATCTGGTGGTGTGAAGGTTGGATTTAAGGAAGCAGCATCCTCCCTCCTCGGGGCTGGAACAGGCCCCCCTGCCGTCGCAGGCCCTTCTCTCCTCTGCCACTCCGTGTTCCTCCACTGCCTCACGCGCCCGCGTGTGGGGAGCAGGTCCTGCTCAGTTGGCTCCGCACCGTGACCTCTGGGCGTTCTCGCTGCGTTCCTGTCCAGCTGCTGCGGGGCGTCTGGATGATGCTGGGATGTCAGGGGTGTCCCTCACGGCTCAGTGCTGCCTTCTCTTTCTTCATTCCTTTGTGCTCTGTGTTGTGTCATTTCTCACATTTTCTGCGCATTGATTTCTTCAAGTTATTTTGTACAGTTTTACTAAAAACGGAGTAAGATTTTAATAACAATCATATTGCATTTTCATATTAAAATCCTCAAATTTCCCCTTGGCTGTCTGTTAAGATTTGGATACAACATACCCCCAACATGGCTGTGTTAATGTAGGGATATTCAGAGGTAGAATAATTAGATTATTAGAGCAGTTGCCTAATCAGTAGATCAATCCGTCTGAACGGACTGACCAGGTGGGGTGTGGCTGGAAAAGGTGCCCACTGGGGGTTCCCCTGGAAGGTGGTCCTCGTGGTGGCTCTCCACCCCTCTGCTTCCTGGCCACCATGAATGAAGTGGCTTCTCTGCCATGCCCTCCCCCACCTCAGACCTAAAGCAGTGGAATCAGCTGACCAGGGACTGAACCTATGAAGCCATGAGCCAAAATAAAATTTTCCTCCTCCAACTGGTTCTTGTCCGGTGCTTTGGTCACAATGGTGAAAAGCTGACTGACACACATCTGTTCTTATTTCATATATTGCTATTCTTTTTTCATGGTTGTGATAGCTTTGCTCATGACCCTTAGGACACAGGATGCTTAATTCCTTTACTGCTAATTCTGCTATGTCAGTTTCCTTTGCTGGGTTCAAGGCCTTCCTTCATGTGACCTGCAGGGCCCCAGGTGGTCTTTTGGACCTGGCTGTCTCCGCGCCTCCATTCCTTTCCTAGAAGAGCAAGACCTTTCCTTTTCTCCTGAGTTTTCCTTCACACTATCTGGACTCAAAGCAGATGTGTGGTGTTTGCTGAGGGGAGTGAGAGGCGGGAAGGACCCTGGCGGACTCTGTTCAGGCTGCTAGAGCCAAACACTGCCAACGGGCGGCTTAGAAGTAGCCCCCTCGCAGTCCTGGAGGAGGGAGGTCCCAGAGCAGGCAGCGGCCGACCCCTGCTGGTGGGAGCGCTCCTGGTCCACAGGGCGCCGCCTGCTGTGTCCGCCCATGGTGGGAGGGCGATGGTCTTTCTTGCAAGAACACTGACCTCACTCATGAGGAGGCCCCCTTGCACCCCCAGCACCTCCCCAAGCCAGGGGTCAGGATTTCAGCATATGCACTCCCCCCAGCTGAGACATTTGGCTGGTCCTGGGGACTCAAAATGATGAATCCGGACATGTAGTGGGACCAGAGTCCAGCTGCACATGTAGGAGGTGGTGTGTCCACTGTGCATGTGGGTCACAGAGGGGTCCTAGGAAAAAATCCCAGTTTCTAACAATGGATGCTCCTGGAGAGGAAAAGTGAGTAGATTTTTTTCCGTTACGTATTCGTGTTACTTGAATTTTTACACACGGAAGTCATGTTTCAACTTAAAGCAATTATTAAGCATTGAAGCAAATGTGCTTGCTGCTGGAGGGCACAGTCCCTCACTGCAGGCCGGAGGAGGCAGGCCGGGCGTCCCTCCAGCTCCTGCGGACGGCGGCTCTTGGTGCATGCTGCTGAGCTCTGTGAAGGGAAGGTGCAGGGACACGCTCTGTCGCCCACGGCTGCTGCCGAGGAGGGGCCTGGCACCTGAGAGCCAGCCTCGTGTGCTGGGCTCCGAGCAGCGGCCTGTCTGTGTCTTGAAGCGCTGAGAGTCCTGACTGCCTACACTTCCCTCCTCACACCGGCTGGGAAAGCTCTGAGCCAAAGGCAGCCGCGCCAGCCCGCGGCGAGCGTGTCCTGCTCTCTCATTCCTACTTCCTGTGTTTTTCCACAGTGTTTTCTCTTTCCTTCATTCCCTTATTTATTTGCTTTTATTTTCTATATTTTTGTAAGTTCCCTAAAATCCTTTTTAAAATAAAGCAGGGTATAAATAACTGAAAGCAGAAGTATGCGAGGCACACCGTTCCAGGACACAGTGACATTTCCATTTATGATCTAAATATTACCACTTTTACTGCTGGTCCAAAAACCACCGAGCTTTGATTCCCCACAGAGCCCTGGGGAAGCCGCTCACTCTGCATAGTGCCCAGTGCGTCCATCAGGCGTCGGAGGACTCCGTGGAGGGCGGGGGAAGACACCAGGGTTTCCCATGGGTCTGCAGATGGGGAGTCTGCGGGGCCCAGGTAGGAAAGAAGGCCTGATCATCACAAGGTTCCTTCGCCCGAGCTCGACCTCCATTCATGCAGACTCGATAATCCATCTATGCCACTGCTGCTGAGCCCCATCAAACACAGAAAAGAGTTAATCAGCTCAAATAAGAAGCCTGTCTCCTTCTGTTTCATTCCAAGTGCTCAGAGAGAGAGAGAGAGACCTAGAGCTTTCCATCACGTGCATGTTAGGAGGGGCTGCAAAGGGCGCCCCACGGTGCTGGCATGCCACTGTCCCACCAACCAGAGTAACAACGAGAAGGTGGAAAGAAGGCTGGTCAAATTAGGAGCAGTTACGATCCAGCCTGGAACAGGGCTCTGTGCCAGGCCAGGGAGGACGCTCCTCAGTGCGGGGCTCTCCACTGGCATCCTGTGCCCACAGTCTGAACAGGTCTGTTAAGTCCGTTTGGGGCATAGAGTGGCTCAAGACCCCTGTCTCCTTATTGATTTGTCTAGATAATCCCTCGAAGCTCCAAAGTGAGGTATTGGGGTCCCCTGCCCTGCTGCATGGCTGTCTACTTCTTCCTTCAGTCTGTCACCATCTCTTCCATACACTTAGGTGCTCTGATGTTGGATGTGTATGTGTTCATAACTGTCACATCCTCTTGATAAATCAAGCCCTTTACCATTGTATGATGATACTGGTCATGTTCAGTTTGCTCTAGAATTTCTGTTTGGCTCTTTTTTACGGTTTGTATCTCTTTACTGAAAATCTTTCTTCTCATGTTGGTTTCCAAGATCTCATTTATGGTTATCTGTGTTCTGCCGTGGATCACTGAGCTAAGATGACTACTTTGAATTCTTTATCTGGTCGTCCGCAGATGTCCATCTCTGTGCTCCAGCATGAATTTGCTTTGCTCCTTTGGTGGTGCCATGCTTCCTCGATTCTTCACGTTCCTCCAGGTCTTGAGTTTCTGTCTTCGCATGGGAGGGAGCACTCTGCTCCTCTGGTCTTTGCTGACTGGCTCCAGAAGAGGAAGACCTTCACCAGGCAGCTGAGAAAGACTGTGGGGTCTCAGACCTCCACTGCCCTAGTTTTCTCTTGCTGGGGAAGACCAAGCACTGTGCCCTTCCTCAATGCAGAGCTGCGAGAAACAACTTGCTGTACATAGACACATACATCTTGCATTGTACAATCACCAAGTAGAATGCATTTGATAAGTAAAAACCTAAAAAAAATCTTTCTGGAAAATTCAAGAGATTGGGAAGAATAGTAGCCTGATGATTCAACTGGACGTATTTGGATAGACTCAGATGTGAGCATCCCTGGATCCTGACGCAGGTTGGTGGGCACGCTGGTCAACAGAGCCAGAGCCTCCTCCTGCCTGATGAGTGGGCTGCCCACCTTGGTCTTCCAGCGCCTTCCCCTGGGCATGCCTTTCAGACAGGAGGCTGGGCCGCTGTGCTCCACTCCTTTCATTGTGCCCCATGATCAGCGGCCAGAATCAAAGTCAAAGATGTCTTGGAGAGGACCGTGCAACCACCGATCGAGAAAGCCGACACCTACTCCCCAACATAGCTGTCTTGTTGTTTTTACATTATTGTTGATCTGAGGAATATCATGGAAATGGACCCTAGGAGCTCCAGAGTGGGGAGAAAGGAACAGAATCAGAGACTAGAAAACCTTGGAAGTATGGCTGCACTTTCATTCAGTGAACTTAACGTGCTGAAAAACAGAAGGCCTTAGGATACTGTTAAACGCAGAATCGTGAGACGTAAGAGAAATGTCGGAATTCCTCGCCAGCTACAACCTGCCTCCCAGCGAGAGCCCTGAGAGGGTCCAGAGCTGAGAGACCCGCGCTGTCCTCAGTGCCCCGGCGAGGCAGAGCCCAGCAGCACCTCCCCTGACGAGCCCGCAGCCCAGTCCAGGCTGGAGGGGACTTCCACCAACTGGGCTTCCTGCTCTCACGGGCCAGGAGGAGCAAGGGCAGCAGGATGGTCGGAAGCCATCCAATGGTCGGGGCCATAGGAGCAGGAAGATGGCGGGGCCAGCTAAGGTCGGAATGGTTGCACCTGTGCGGATGTTCAGCCTGAGCGGGGAGATTCAGCTGAAATGGATGCATAGCCTTTACTAAGGGTCTGTTCGATTTGCATAACAACAACGAGACCCCTCTGATTGTCAGAGGCCCAACTCCAGCCAACATAGGAGCAGCAGAGTTAAGGGATCCCTGTCATGTCCAGGGTCAGCTGGAGACCTGGGAGAGGGAGGCGGGCCTGTGGGCCACCCTCCACGTAGCCTCTAGAAGGAGGTCCTTCCGGTGTCAGTACCGTGGGTGGAACTGGAGCAAAGAGTGTGACCAACCGAACCCGCCCGCCCGCCGAGGGAGCTCAAGCAGTGAGCTCACAGAGCCAGAGGAGCAGCAGCTGCGGAGCCGTGGGCGGAGAGGTGGCGAGAAGGCCCAGGAAGGAGCGCGGTGGGTGCTGGCCGCTGGCCGCAGCCCCGTGCAGTCACTGACAGCACCCTGCATCTCCATGTCACTAACAGAGCAGATCCCACGGTTCTCACAACAAAAAGCAAAAGGTGATGGACACGTGGTCAGCTTGATTTAACTTTTCCACATTGAATTCAGAAATTGTGACTTTGCTCCAAACTCCAGAACGTACCAATGACACATTTTCCATTGATCATGAATAAATAATATTGATTTTAACAACAAGATAAAGAAATACTGAGGGGGCAGCTGGCCGCCAGAGTTTGGCTCGATTCCTCAAACGTGCCCCGGGAGTCGAGTAAGGCTGTGGTCACTCCGCCACGCACACTCACGCAGCTGGACACAAGATGTCCCAATTTGTCGTCATCCAGCACCAGTCCCTGGACTGGGAGGCTGTATTCTGGCAGCAGTGGAAAAATGAGAGTCTGGGGACAAGTGCCTCTGCTGAGATGGCACCTGTGACCCACTGTGCACTCTTGAGGGACAGCAGCACCAGTTCCCCCACGCGGTAGCTGCAAAAGTCCTGGGGTCACGAACCCCATTCCACTCCCACCCGGTGTGGCTGTGCGATCGGTGTGGAGAACACTGCCTTGACCTGCCGGTCACTAGGCACAGCTCCTGATGGCTAGGAGGACGCCCGAGGAGGACATCAACGTGCTCCCAGGGCCCGAGTGCTAGGGTTCACACAGACACAGCACAGAGCACACGCACACAGCACACACATGCGTGTATACACACATACACCCCACACGGCACGCTGCACACAGCACACGTGTGCACTCACACACACGTGCCCACACCCCCCACACACACACACCACGCATACACACACTGCACTCACACACGTGCCTCACACGCTTACGCAGCACACAAACACGCACTCCAGACTGCCATCAACAGAGAAGGTGCCCGTCACGCTGCCCTCTGACTCTGGGCCTGGGCCATGTGGTCACTCCACCCACGCTGTCCTGCAGGCGTGTTGCCGGTGTGAGGCTGGCGGGTCTGCTGAGCCAGGTGCAGCCGCCACCCCAGGAGGTGGGCGACTATAGGGGGAGCAGTTCCCAGGAAAATCGAGGGTCCTGCTCACTCTGAAGTGCCAGGGAGCCCAGCCTCTGAGACACCTTGACGTCCTCCAGGACAAAGGGCAGTTCTGTCCCTTGTGGCCTCATCTTAAGACAGAGACATGGCATTCAGGGCCCCCATGGATTGGGCACATATGGGTGCACCTTCCTCCCACCTGATGTGACCCTCGGGCTGGAGCATGCCAGGCCTGACCACAGCTGTGCACGGAGGGTGAACAGTCTGCAGGGCAGGTGCCCGGGGCACGGCCGGTCCACCCAGAGAGCCGGGGAGCAGCTCCCCACTGCCCTGCCGAGGTGTGCCCACGGTGGACCTCCAGGAGCCGGGGTGGCCGGCTCCTCGTACAGAACTGAGACGAGCTCAGCTCCGAGACGCCGGGTAACGCGCGACCTCTGCTCACGGTGACTGGCGCCATGTGATCGGGGGCCTGGGTGCTGGCCTGTGAGGATGGGATCTGCAGCTGGACCCATCAGGGCCAGCACAGGGAGTCGCTGGACAGGCCTTCGACTGCTGCCGTGCAGCTCTGCCCGGGCCTCCTTCACCGCCTCCAGGGCTTCCCAGCCCGTGGAACATGGGAGGAGGAAGGGCAGAGCTGGTGGCCACGGGGGCAGGAGGGGCCGACCTAATCAAGTCTCTCACTCCACATTCAGAGCAAAGGCCCAGCTGTCCCAAAGCCACGTCCCTGTCCCTGTGTGTACGCCTCGCGAGAGCAGCGGTCCCCCAGCACAGCCCCCCAGCACAGCCCCCCACGTGCCCCAGGACAGACCACTGCCAGCTCCACATAGGGGAAGAAAGCCACCGCAGGGCGTGGGCGCCAGGTCACCCCAAGGCCACTCCACGTGTAGAGGACAGAACGGAGCCCCCACTCCAGAACTTCTGCATCGAGGAAAAACGTCACGAAGGACCAGTGACAGGGAAGGTGTTCTGGGAATTCTTACTTATGACCACTGGAATCTAGAAGTTTTGTAGAGTACTCGGAAGATAAAGTTGGGGTGACCTTCCTGTGAAACCCCGTAGAAACGAGAAGCTGGGGGGAAGGATGGACCCGATATAGAAGGAACTCTCGAAGTCCAGACGGAGTGTCACGGAGACACTACCGGGAACAAGCAGCGAGGGCAAGTCAGCTGGGGACCAGCAGGTGCAGAGCACCGAGCTGTGTGGACGGCGGCCTACGCGGTCATTCCAGGGCGACGGAGATGGCGGCTCGGGGCCGCTCAGAGCAGAAGCAGGACTGCTCTGCTGGGCTGCAGCTCCGGGTGCTGGGCCGCACTTGCAGGAGCAGACTTGGGTGGAGAGCCCGAGACAGACCAGCAAACCCGGCGGAGACCAGAGGAGGCGCCCGACTGGATCCCGAAGCCAGGACGACGGGGCCAACGCAGAGAGCCCAGGCTGGGGAGGAGGTGGCACAGCTCCTGGAGACGAGGGTGTCGTGCTGCGGGCCCTGGAACACCCAGGCCACTGCAGCCTGCACGGTGACATACCCAGGGCCTGGACCCCGCTCCCAGGCTCAGAGGACGCAAGCGTGCCAACTGCACCACCGACCGCTCCCTGAGACGACGTCTGGTGAGCGCCTGCTGGAAGCCCAGGGCAGGCAGAGGGTCATGGGGAGATGAGCTTCCTTAGGTGGAGCCAGGGAGCACATGGATTTCCATGTGTGCACCAAGACCCCTGGAGGGCTGGTCAGAGGGCCCCATTTTCCAGCAGTTCTGATGAAGATGGAGGGTGGGAGGGGACTTAGCAGAATGTGCTCCACAGCTCAGTCAGGTGGCCCGAGGGAGGGGCAGCGGCCAGCTCCAGCCTCTCTGGCTCACTGACCACTTGGGAAGAGGCAGCCTGAGCCTCTGTGCAACAAAGAGGATGCACAACACCAGCCAACGGCCAAGGTTATGCCAAGTGTGCAAGAGCTGGAAATCTCTGATATCTGGACAGGACAAGGGTCCCACTTTCACCACTTGTAATAGACCCAGTGCTGGAAGACCTGGCCCAAGAAACCAGGAAGAGAAGGAAAGAAACCGCATCCACATTAGTAAAGGAGTCAAAACGTCACTGTGCAGATGGCATGATCTCACGAAGAGAAAACCGCAGACACTCCACCAAAAAATGTCAAATGAACTAATAAATGAATTCTGCAATGTTGAGGATACAAAATCAACATACAAAAATCAGTTTCTATATGCCAATAGCAAATCATATGCAATAGAAACCAAGAAAGCAATTCCATTTAAAACAGCTATAAATAAAATACACCTGGGAATAAATTTAGCAGATAGTTAAAAGACAACTATAATAAAAATTATAAAGCATTGATTTAAAAATGAAGTACGACACTCACCAAGGAAGACAGACAGACATCCCGGGTTCGTGGGCTGTGACAGCGCTGTTAGCAGGTCCGCATTGCCCAAAGCAGACTACAGAGCCAAGGCAGCCCTGCCAGGTAGTGGCGTTCTTCAGAGAACTAGAAAAAGTCCTAAAATCCACAGGGACCACCAAAGTCCCCCAGCAAAAGGAGCCAGGAGGTGCCACTGCCCCCGACTGGCCACGGACCTCGCCGCCGTGGTAGCAGAGCCGCTGACATGGGCAGAAGCTGGCTGAGGCGCAGGAGAGAGCCCGGAAGAGGCCACAGCAACACGGGCCGCGCTCTCCCCTCGACCGTCCTGTCGGACGCGGTGCTGGGGATCGGGGTGTGCCCACACAGGAGAGTGCTGCAAGCCCTCCCTGCCGGTCACAAGTCGGCTTCACACACGAGAGCCTCGGATGTCAGACTCGAGACGGGCGAAGCACAACTTCCGGACTCGGGTGAGCAACGAGTGTCTGTGAAAGAAGACCAGAGCACAGGAAGCGTGCGCACGGCGGGGCCACGTGGAGCTGGACGCCTCTGCACGGCCGAGGAGCAGCCCACAGAGGCAGACGGCACCCAGGGAGGGAGACCAGAGCACACGAGCCATCAGAAGCTCATCAGCAAAAACCAACCCTCGAAAACGGGCAATGACCTAACAGATACTTCTCAAAACGGTCATCAGGAATACGGAAAAAAGGTCAGCCTCACTAACCCCCAGGGAACTGCAGATGAACCGCAGTGAGATCTCACCTTGCCCCAGTAAGAATGAAACCCCACCACCAGGTGGGTCTCAAAGGTGACGATTCTGTATGTCCAGGAGACGTCTGCACCCCCAGGTTCACTGCAGTGCGCACAGCAGCCCAGGACAGAAGCAGCCCAAGTGGACAAAGACAGTGTGGTCCATGTACGCAGCAGAGCACTGTCTCTTGTAAGAGAGGGCTGTCGTTTGGAACCCCACGGATGGACCTGGAGAACATCATGGCAAGGACAGTGAGCCAGACACAGACACGTTCCGCCTGGTCTCATTCATATGTGAATCCAACAAGTGGATCTCAGAGAAGGAGAAGAAAGCTGGTCAGCAGAGGCCAGGGCAATTGGGGGAGAGGGCAGAGGCTGATCGGGGTCCCTGAGTTACTGCAGGACAGGAGCACGACGCTGGTATTGTGTTGTCCAGCAGGCTGGCTGCAGACAGCAGTGATGTGCTGTGCGTCTCCACAGGATTTCTGAAGTTGTGGAAAACTGTGGACGGGTGAGAGGACAGACCAGAGCCACTCAAATGAGGCCCACAGGGTGTGGAACCCACCGAGGCAGAGCCGAGGGTGAGGCCAGGAACTGCCTGGGGCCGTGTGGGGAGGTTCCCACACGGGTTCTGCCGGGGATTTGCAGCATGGCGTGCTGTTCAGGAAAGAGGGAGATTCAAAATCAGCTCTCCAAGCTTCTGCCTTACCTCAGCCAGCCCAGAGTCACCGAGCAAGCCGGAGCCTGGTGACACTGATCACATCGCCCTGCAGAGCCAGAAGGGAGCAGGCAGCCTCACTGACCTTTAGAACGAGGAGGAAAGGTCAGAAGAGTGGCGGTGGCAGCCTTGAGGCTCCCTGGAGGGAGGGCTTGGAGGTTGGCAGTCGGGAGACTGTGGGTCCCTGCTCTGGATAACTGTGGTCTCACCAGCAACTCGCCCTGGGCTCTCAGTGCTGGGGATTTGACCCAGGGCTTCGCACGTGCTGGGCGAATGTTCAGCACCAAACTACACCCCAGCCCTGTGTTAAGTTTTTGTTCTGAGTCAGAGTCTAAGTTGCCCAGGCTGGCCTTCAGCTTGTGATTGTCCTGCCTCCACCTCCCCGAGTAGCTGGTAGCCTGGACTACAGGTGCCCGCCACTGCACCTAGTGAACAATTCCATTTTGTCCGCCATCGGTAGTTCGGTACTACCCAAGTGACTAGACATAAAATATCCCTTATTTATGAAAATATGATAAACTTTATCAGAGAAATGAAAGTCAAAACACCAGCACGCAACATTTTTCCTTGAGTTCCACAAAGATCAAACTGCTGAACACCATCCAACCTGGAAGAGAACAGTGAAAACACACTTGCTGATGTTTCTTGCTGATGTTTCTCAAAAGCACTTTGCCACGTCTACCACAGCTCTGAGTGCCAGGCCCTTTCCTCTCTGGAGCAGTGTCTCCAGTCAGCTCTCCTGCAGAAAGTCCAGCCGGCTGGACGGGAGCAGGGTGTGCCCGCAGCAACCCGGAAACGCAACTGCTCTTCAAATCGAGCATCTATGGAATCTTGTATGAAAATCCGTAATGAGGGTGTTCACGGAAATACTGCAAAATAGTGATATCATGCTGGGGTGTTGATGATTGACGTTTGCCCAAAATGTATTATTAAGTAAAAGAGCAAATCACTTACATGCCCAAGCAGACGGAGAGACATGCACTCCGTGCAGGAAGTGGGTTCACTCCGTGTCGTAGCAAGAAACTGCTGTCGCTGTCTTCAGGGTCGGCCAAGCCCTTGTCCTCCCAGGGTGACCTGGTCAGTAGAGCCCTAGCCTTCTGGCCACTTCTGTCATAGAATAAATCTTACGTCATTCATGCAACTCATTTTCAGGTGTTACAGAGTCCAGGAGGGTCCAGCTTGAGCCTCTATTCTGTGTACAGCTTTAGAAGACCGGCTGTGTCCATCCTGTGCTCAGACCTGGGCCAGCAGCCTTCCGGGGAGGAGGTCCCTGTGGGCACCCAAGACCTCCGTCCTCTGCGTGGCCTGCTGCTTCTCCCTGGACCCACAGTGATGCATGACTGTGGCCCTGCCTCCTGGGGCTCCCATCAGGTCCAGCCTGGCCCTCTGCTGCCCTCAGCCGCTGGGAGCACCAGGCCACCTCTCCCGGGTCTTCTGAGTGCCAGGCGCCAGCTTTGGTTCACATTTCTGCCTGCAGCCCCTGGCCAGGGCTCAAAGGCCGCCTGTCAAGCTCCCCTGAGGCCTCTTGTGGTCAGCCTCCCTTTCCTCAGCCTGGAGGAGAAGCCATGGACCCATTCATGCAGACCCTGCCTCTCTACCCAGTGTGCGCAGTCCTGCGGCCCAGTGTTATTTAAGAATGGCAAAATGACAGTCCACACGAACCGACACCCACTCTCTCCTAGACGGTGATAAACGCACTGAGCACTGCTAATTATCTTTCAATGAGGAAGGAATTCACAAATGACAGCTTGTTATTTGCAGGTCAAAATCAAGACAGCACGTACTGTCTATCAACCTGGAGGTTGGAAAATTAAATCAGAGGAGAGCCTGAGAGCAATCCAATCGTAGCTGGTTCCTCATGAGGTATTTGCAGGGACCAAGGTCCTGACAGGAACCGGGAGACCACTCATACCGATCTGCTGTAGAAGGAGAGCAATCCAGAGGCTTGGAGCTGGAGGCAGCAGTGAGTCCCTAAGTAACAGCCTTGGGGCCCGGCCCGCAGCTGCTCCAGACGCTGGTGCAACCCTGCAGAGCTTCCTCAGCCTCCTGACCTCCCCTCCTGAAGGCTGCTGTCTGCAGGGGAGGACACTGGAGGTGGAAGCCTTGATTCAGCCAGGGCCTAGTGGCAAAGCCCAAGTGCCATGGGTTTGACAGCAAAGGTGACTGTGTCCCCTGGCAGGAGTGCCACTCTGACATCCGTGGGCCATGGGCCAGCCCTGCACTGTCCAGGAAGCCAACCAACATTGCAGGTCCTGGGTTCCCCAGGTAGAATTCTGTTACCGACTTGTGAGAACCCCAAGTCCTCTTCAGGACGCAGCAGTCCCTCATCTCTTGACTAAACTCAGCACAAAGCCAGAGGCCAGGTGCTGCTGGTAGCCTAGTGCTCCGTCTCACCACATGGCTGAGGGTTCTCCTTGAAAATGTGAACATGCTCAGGAATGGATCCTTCCTCCAGCCTTCCCTGGGGGCCGCTCCACAGCACGCAGCCTGTACTCGCCAGGGAGGAGGGGGCTTCTGCAACAGCCAGGTTCCTTCCTCCCCGGGGCGGGGGGGGGGGGGCAGGAGAGCCAGTTGGAAGACAGTTCCCATAGCGCTGGCCGAGGGCTGGGGCTCAGAGGGAGCCAGCCCTGGAGGGGCCGCATGGTGAGCCAGCTTCAAGGGCAGCCTCTCTTGGCATCACCGCCGTGCTGTGCACTTCTTCCTGAGGCTCACAAAGCCAGGCACGCCCAGGGCAGGACGCTGGATGCTGGGCGGAGCTGAGTCAGTGGAGAGAAAGGCGAGGAACCTAAGCTCAGTGCAGCCTGACATGAGCTGACCGGCCAGCAGAGAGGGCTGCGACCTGTGCTGCAGCCACACACACCCGGGCATCTCCGGGTCCAGAGGGTCAGCCATCCAGCCCGGGGCTGTAGGGGCACAGCCACCTCTCTATGCTACGCCAAGCAAGGCTTCACTGTGGCTCCCGTCAGTGGTGACTTGGGGACTGTGCATGGTAACAAGGAATCACCACCTGTAACCCATAAGCAGAAGGTGAGCTGAGTCTGCATCTGCCAGTCCTCACGTCCCGAGCAGGGGAGAGCCGCGCTTCCTTCAGAAGTCGGTCGAGTCGGTCCCACGACGGGACTGCCTCTCCTCAACTGTGTGGTGGAGAGAAGCGAGTGCCGTCCAGCATGTGGGTCTGTGTTGGGCAGGTGCTTCCTCGCACCTGGCTTTGGCGACAGTGTGGACACGGGTCATGTTCCCATGACAACAAGCGCAAGAAGCCAACCCAGAGATCAGGGCCCAGCGGGGAGCATCCCTCCTCCTTCCTGCAAAGTCAGAATGAGCCCCTCCTCCCACAGGATGCGCCGCGCAGATTCCCAGCTGTCCCCTGGGAAATTGAGTACGGTAACCAGAAATGTCTACAGTCAATGGAAATAGCAAGCAGAGTTCCCACCACTTTCTAGTGGTGACTAATAAATCCCGCTCTCCACTTCTGCACACGCCACTCAAACACCACACACTTTCTTTGATCATACTCCATGTGACACTGTGGTCCTGAGAAGCAGGGCATCGCTCCGTGCAGGCGGGTATTTCTGAAAGCCCAAAGGCAATCAACCAAAACCATCTTCAAGCTGTAAACTTGAGGCTCAACCTCGAGGGACAGAATGAGGCCACTGGCCGGTAACACTCCACCTCCAGATTCCACAGTGCCCAGGCATGGGCTAGCACCTTACCACGGTTTCTCCAAAACTTCTCCCCCCCAAAAAACCACATAGTGAACTTTTTCCAAACTTTGGGGCTCTAACAGTGACTTATGCCACAGCAGCTAACAACTCAGCTCCAGGTATTAAGGACGCTGCCGCCCGCCCCAAAAAATGACTCACTGCCCAGGTGCTGAGTGCCTGGGATCTGGAGCCACGTGGTGCAGGGATCCCTTCTCCTGCCTCTGGAAGCTGTGGACACATCTCCTGGCCACGCGGTCCACAGTGCCTTCCATGCCCTGTGGCACCCAGGTGACCTTCGTAAATATTTTTTCTAGAGTAAAAGTTCTTTTTCTAGAAGGAACTCTGCTTTTAAAAAACATTGGAGAAAATAACTGTTCACGGAGCTAACATAGTAATTCTGTAAAATTCAAGTTTGAAAAGCTGTCATGGATAACACACATTCAGGCAGACAAAGACCAAAGTTGGGAGGGGTTAATTCTATCAAACTCTCCATTCCATGTTGGTCCAGCAAACGCTACTGAGCTCCTCTGTGCACAAACGCTGCTGTGACCAAAGGCCTGATGAGAACAACTGACAGGAGGACAAGTGTATTTTGGTTCATGGTTTCAGAGGTTTAGTCCCGTTGCTCTGGGCCCAGATGAGGCAGAACATCATGGCGCTGGGGCGTGGAGGGGGAGAGCAGCTCAGGAAGTGACAGCCGGGAAGCAGAGGGAGCTGCAGGGCCAGGACCAAGGTCTCAACCCTAGTGCATGCCCCACATTGCAGCCCTCGGTGTCCATTCACGTCGCTCACCGATGAGATCGCAGCTCTCGAAACCCGACCATTCTGCCTGCAAACATTCTGCATGTTCTCCCCCTGAGTTCTGGAGGACTCTGCATGTCCAAGTGGTAACAGCGTGCACACAAAGTTCGTGGGAAGGGACGTGAAGGAATCCGTGACCACAGGGAGGACTGAGGGAGGCCACCTGCATGGACAGGATGGGCGGGAGGAGAGCACAGGGCCGTGGTGGGAAGATGGGGCAGAGCCCTGGGGAGCGCAGGGAACTGTCCACCATCCTGACAAGCAGCACGCCTTCTCCTGGGTCCACCCTCGTGTGGCAGAGCTGTGGCCTTGGTCTGCAGGAGGGACGGCGGCTCCACACACCACCAGAAGTGCCCAGGCCACGCTCTCACGGGCGTCCTCCTGGTGCAGGACTCACAGTGTGGTGACATGGAGGACGGTGAGGAGCTGCCGCCAAAGGAGCAGACCACAGCAGGCCTCACCCGGTGGCTTCCTGTCCCTGGGTCAGACGCAGCAGCTGACCTTGAGAGGAGAGTGGGAGCCACGAGAGCCCTGAGAACGCATGTCGGGCACGGGAGCCGCTTCGGCCTCAGCACACACGCCACGAACCAGCACGAGGAAGGGGTCTCAAGCAACGTGGAGATGAGTGTCATGGGCAAGGTCACTCCCTCCTTCACTGCTGCCCAAGCCAATGGTCACTACGAGGCTGTCCTTAGCAGACCCCAGCCATGACTGAGCAGGCCGCTCACACCCAGGAGGCGCAGCCCTTTAGAGATGAAGGTCACTTCCCCAGAACAGGGCGACCTTCCTGTGGTCCCTCCAGCACAGCGACGCCTGCCCAGGCTGGCCCCCGACAACTCCTGTCCTTCTGTCTTCACTAGATGAGGTAATGGACCACCTTTGTCAGTGAATACTCCTTTTTCCAATGGATTCAAAGCTATTTTTCTTTCAAGTGGAATAAAAAGTATCCCCACAGCGGTTTTTGCCAACCTTCTTGGTCTGCAGGCTGTCGGCCATGCACTGACCACACACCTGTAAGGCAGGTGGGCAGCCTGCCCAGGGGTCAGGTGGGCAGCGGGAGGAACGGCCTCCGAGGCCTGGGACGTCTCTTCCACAGTCCAGCCGTGCTAGCCGCCTCCCGTCAGGAAGCACAGTCACTGCTGGGGTCTGCCCCGGACCTGGCTCCAGCCCTCCTGCTGTCCCCTCCCCGAGCCCTGGGCGCCAAGGCCAGGCCGTCCGCCTCCTGTAAGCCTAACAGCCTGGTTTGCGGGTTTGCTCCCTCCGGTGTCCCCTCCGCAGCCCCCAGAGCTGAGGACAGCCACGCCCCCGTAACCCTGGGGGCCTCCCCCAGCTCCCCACCCTGGCAGGTTCGGCTGCAAGACGGCCACGCCCCACCCCAGCCTTAGGAGCCTCCCACCACCGGCCAGAAACAGCCCCCGGGCCCCCCCCTCCCCCCCCCCCCCCCCCCGCGGCCCCCTCCCCCCCGCGCCCTCTCTCCACCCCATGCCCCCCGCCCCACTTCATGGAAGTAGTCTCAGGTCCTCCCCTGGGAATGCGCCCGTCCCTCCTCGCCCCACAGGAAACCCTAAACCTGTGCTGTTTGCAATGTCTGGGGGTCAGCATTTCACTTGTTAGCTTTGTTTTTCTGGAACATGGCAATATTAGAAATTCGGTATAGAATTGATTAAGCAGAACGAACTGGCCCACAGACGAATGGCCTAAGAAAGAGAAGCAGCAGGACTTTGGCTGCAGGCCGTTGGGCTGCGGCGTGCAGGGCTCTGTCACCTCCTGAAATGGGTACGTGCCCACTGGGAAGGGGTGAAGGCCCCCCCAAGTGAAAGGCAGCATTTCTAGGCCAGCTGTGCACTGTTGGTGTGCACAGGCGTCGGGTCTGTGCCCAGCCCTCCCGCCATCCGTTCGAATCTGAATGAAGTGGGATGAGCCGGCAGTGACCTTTGCTACCTCCCTAATTACTTCGGTGCCTGGCGCTGCTCCAGAGCCGGGTTACTAAACGCAGACGCCCAGATGCCGAGGAACAGCGGGAAGCCACACTTTCCTGGTGGCTCTCCATGGAGAAGTAATTAACTGCTTAACAGCAAAGCACAGCCCACTTCCACAAGCCAGAGGCTGAACACGTTAGTGAATGTTACCTTTCAGCTTAGAAAAACGAGGGCAATGCAGGCTACCTCTTCCATCTTCTGCCTGCAAGGGGTGGACGCTCGAGCTGAGAGCTGAGCGAGACCATTTTAAAGCAGTCGTGGTCTGCTGCCGTCCCCTCGAGTTCCCAAGGACAGTCCTCTCCCCTGGGTGAGGATGCTCGCCTTCCCCACGCCCGACTCTCTCTGAGCAGGAGTCACAGCTGTCTGCAGACGCATTGACGTGCTTCTTGGATACCGATGGCCCTCTTCCTTTCCCCTCTGGGGACTCACCAGGAACTTCCCATCCACCGCTGGGTGCGGGATTGCCCCTCCTGCCTCCTCAGCCCTCGGCTCTTCTCCAGGTTCTCAGTCTCCCAGGCTCTCACAGAGACCGAGTGGTCCCAGCCTGTCCAGGGACCTCGTCCTTGGGCCCGACCCAGGTTCCTCATTTAGGTAATGGCGTCGCCCACCCTCCCAGCCTCCTGGCCTCTCCTCCCTTCCCAGGGTCTGGTTTCTCCTGGCCTTGGGGTCATCTGCCCTGGCTCTCCCTCCTCCTGCCCAGTGGCCGCCTCCCTCCCACGGCCCCTCATCTTGCAGCTCAGTGGCAGTGGTCGGCTCCCAGCCTCACTCTGGTCTGGTGGCTCCTTCACTCCTCCAGGGACAATTCCTTCTCCCAGTCTGATCATATCGCCTGAGTGAAGCGTCCGCAGCATCTTCGCCCACGGGAAGGAGCCCCTGCCTGGGAGGGTCACTCCCCGGGCAGTGGGGGGGCCTTCGGCCTCCTCACGCAGCCCTCCAGCTCCAGCTGTGACTCAGACGCATTGCAGCCTTCCTGCACCTGCTCGGGCTGCAGGTCGGGTTCGGCCCACACTCATGGCAGGTGGGCACAGGCACCGACGCCAGCCTGGTAAGCTGCAGGGAGCCCCCGAGACCCCACAGGCCAGTGGGAAGCAGGCTGCCCACGGGGCCCAGGACGCCCCTGGTGCTGCATAGATGGCAGGCCCATGGCTGGCGGTCGGCAGACGCGGGTCCACTGAAAGGTGTCATCCTGAGCTCACGGGACTGCAGTGACCTGACGTGGACGAACACAGTCGGGTTTTAAAATGTGCTTGTTGGAACTTCAATATCAGCAACATGTGATGCCCACCCTCAGACCCCGAAGAGTCATTAACTGTGAAAATGGACAGGCTTCTCGGTTCTGTGTGAGCATGCAATACGCTCCACAGATACGTATCATCCTAATTATAGATTGTGTACATGAAGCCTTTTATTGATTATTTTATATCCTCCCACCTATCACACTTTCCTATAACCCAAATACATACATAGAAGTTAAAGTTTTAAAAATTTATTTCTGTCTTGGGACTAAAATACTTCACATGCTTAAGCGTTTTCTGGCCTGACATCATTATAACCATTACTGGTTCATAACTAATCAATCTTGGTAACTGTTAACAGGGTACTGTTAGACACGAACAGGACTATTTTTTCCAATAAGTTCTATTACTTATAAATAAATGAACTATAATCTACATAATTCTATAATTCTGTACAGATCTACGCCTAGTCTTTCTTTTATAATTAATTTAGTAATTTAGTTCATATAAATATGTATGTAGAAAGGACAAATGTTTCCTTAGAGTACTGAACCCGTTCTTTGAAATCCTTTCCAGTTTTACTTTCTAAAACTCACATCCCGACCATCCCTGAGAGCTGTAGGTCCTCCTTGGGTTTTTCTTTCGCTGTGCTGGTTCTCTCCAGTCGCCGAGGCACCCTGGTATGTGCACATGTGTGCCCAGGTCACGGGGAGCACACGTGTCCACTGGCAGGCGCACAGGGGACATCATCCCGGAACATTCCACTGCCGTCCACGCCCCGAGGTCTGCCTGGTGGTGGGAAAGCTGCTCTGCTCCCCCACCTGGGTGACGCACACCCCTCACGGCACAGGACGGGGCCTCTGAGCGGCCACCAGGAGGCACAGGAGCAGGAGACAGGAGGGACCGCAGGCAGCCTGGACCCAGGACATTCTCGGCTTCAGAGGAGGAAGACTGTCCGTCAAATATACTAAATGCACAGAACGATGCATGGAGACTTTCTTTTTCTTATAAAAATAATAAATGATTTTTACACAAAGAATTAAGTAAAATTATTATACATTTAGGTTCTAGTGAAAATACATCAGAAACCAAGAAGACTGAGTGAAGGAAGTCATGGTTGACCAGGCACTGAGGGCCCGGGAGGATTCACATCATCTGAAACGTGACTCAACCCTGCATCATGTGAGGTATAAAGAGTGCGCGTCACCAGCAGCCCCCAGGCGCAGGGGGACCGCTGCGAACCCGCGGAGCAGCCTCGGGTCAGGACCTGCTTCCACACTGCAGGCATGAACCTCACTGAAAGTGTTCAACTAGCTTCACTCGCTTTCTACGTCTAGAACACTTAAAAGGATTCGTATTCTTCATTAAATTCTGAGTTAGAACATTGATATTGACTAAATCCAAGCTACAGAGTGAGAAAAAAAACTCAGTGTTCACGGGTCTGACTCTGTGTCCGCCCCAGGCCTGAGAAGCAGCATCGTGTGGATTCCTTCACTCAGACCCACGCACGCACGGAGCCTCGAGGAGATGAGGGCGCCTTCTGCGGGGGCGTCTGCTGGGCTCTCAGCCAGGGGACCCCTCACACAGACCTGTCTCCGCACCGCTCACATCCCCCATGGACCTGCCGGGATTCTCGCTCCATCAGGAACTGGAGTAACCACCAAGTCCCTGGTCCTCCACCTGCACTTGATCCAGGCTCTGCCTCATTTAAATTCGCTCCTGAAGGGACCCCTTCAAATTTCAAACAAACAACTCTTCAAATTTGCTCTCAGACAGTTTAGTGAGCTCGCTGCTTGCTGGTTGCAGGGGCTGTGAGGGCTGCTGGGCCCACATGTCCCATTCCCGTCCCTCTGCAGCCAGTCACCCTCGCTGCTGACCTCCTGCTTCCTACTGTGCTCCCCAGTCCCTCCCAGCTGAGTCACAGGAGCAGCAGCGGTGGCTGCCCTGGCTCAGCCCAGTCGGCCCCCAGCCCCATAACCTCCCCAGCAAGCTACTGCAAGGACTAACTGTCCCCACCAGCTGTGGCTGCAGGAGCAAGGTGACAGAGGCCAGCTGCGGCCCCCAGGTGGAGCACAGCAGTCCTGCTTTGTTCCCCGTTTACAGACTAATAGCTCTGCCTACAACCTTCCGCAGACATGGGTGGAGGGCAGGGGCTTCCAGGCCAGAGGTGAGCAATTTCATCACTCAGGGCCCAGCAAGAGCCAGCGCAGCTCCCTGCTACAGGTCCCAGGACTGGGGGCTGGCAAAGGGGAGTGGTGGGTTCTAGGGAGCGCCCAGCCACTCCAGGGTCAGTGGCGAGCAGCCCCTGTCACCCCGAGAACCATGGCTCCCTGAGGCTCAGTCGATAACCGGCTCCCCCATGGAGCACAAGGTGCAGCAAGGCTCCAGGGTCACAGTCAGATCTGGAAGCCCTGGGCCAGCTCCTCGCCATCCTGGGCCTGCTCCTCGCCATCCTGGGCCAGCTCC